>BLSH010022783.1:1295127-1305508 GCA_018402905.1 Glandirana rugosa
CCCCTCACGTTTTTGTAAATATTTTATTATATCTTTTCATGTGACAACCCTGAAGAAATGACACTTTGCTACAATGTAAAATAGTGAGTGTACAGCTTGTATAACAGTGTAAATTTCCTGTCCCTCAAAATAACTCAACACACAGCCATTAATGTCTAAACTCCTGGCAACAAAAGTGAGTACACCCCTAAGTGAAAATGTCCAAATTGGGACCAATTAGCCATTTTCCCTCCCCAGTGTCATGTGATTCATTAGAGTTACAAGGTTTCAGGTGTGAATTGAGAGCAGGTTGTTTAATTTGGTGCACTCTTTTATACTGGTCACTGGAAGTTCAACATGGCACCTCATGGCAAAGAACTCTCTGAGGATCTGAAAAAAAGAATTGTTGCTCTACATAAAGATGGCATAGGCTATAAGAAGATTGCTAGGACCCTGAAACTGAGCTGTAACACAGTGGCCAAGACCATAATGCGGTTTAACAAGACGGTTTCCACTCAGAACAGGCCTCACCATGGTCGACCAAAGAAGCTGAGTGCACATGCTCAGCGTCATATCCAAGGGTTGTCTTTGGGAAATAGACGTATGAGTGCTGCCAGCATAACTGCAGAGGTTTAAGGGATGAGGGGGCCAGCCTGTCAGTGCTCAGACCATACGCCACACACTGATCAAATTGGTCTGAACAGCTGTCGTCCCAGAAGGAAGCCTCTTCTAAAGATGATGCACAAGAAAGCCTGCAGTTTTCTGAAGACAAGCAGACCAAGGACATGGATTACTGGAACCATGTCCTGTGGTCTGATGAGGCCAAGATAAACTTATATGGTTCAGTTGGTGTCAAGCATGTGTAGCAGCAACCAGGTGAGGAGTACAAAGACAAGTGTGTCTTGCCTACAGTTGAGAATGGTGATGGGATTGTCATTGTCTGGGGCTGCATGAGTGCTGCTGGCACTGGGGAGCTACAGTTCATTGAGGGAACCATGAATACCAACATATACTGTGACATACTGAAGCAGAACATGATCCCCTCCCTTCCGAGACTGGGCCGCATGGCAGTATTACCACATGATAACAACCCCAAACACACCTCCAAGACGACCACTGCCTTGCTAAAGAAGCTGAGGGTAAAGGTGATGGACTGGCCAAGCATGTATCCAGACCTAAACCCTATTGAGCATCTGTGGGGCATCCTCAAATGGAAGTTGGAGGAGCGCAAGGTCTCTAACATCCACCAGCTCCGTGATGTCATCATGGAGGAGTGGAAGAGGACTCCAGTGGCAGCCTGTGAAGCTCTGGTGAACTCCATGCCCAAGAGGATTAAGGCAGTGCTTGAAAATAATGGTGGCCACACAAAATATTGACACTTTGGGCCCAATTTGGACATTTTCACTTAGCGGTGTTGAGTTATTTTGAGGGGACAGCAAATTTACACTGTTATACAAGCTGTACACTCACTACTTTACATTGTAGCAAAGTGTCATTTCTTCAGTGTTGTCACAAGATATAATAAAATATTTATAAAAATGTGAGGGGTTTACTCACTTTTGTGAGATACTGTACATGCAGCAATTTGAACTGTTTTCACTGATGGCTGATATGTGCACAAGTTATAGGGAAGAGTTTACTACCACTGTAAGGCCCTGTTCACACTTAGTGCACTGCACTTACTTTACCTTTACTGGATGAATGCAGGTCACCACAAGGGCATATAGAAAACAATTTTTTACTATGTGTCCTGTTCACACTACAACACTGATGTCATGCGCAGTGCAGTGCTTTGTGTGATGCCACATGTACAGGGCCGGCTCTACCACTAGGCGGAGTAGGCGGCCGCCTAGGGCGCACTGCCACCCAGGGGGCGCCCAGCCCCTGTCTATATACTACCCCAGCCTGTCCATATACTACTCCAGCCTGTCCATATACTACCATAGCCTGTCCATATACCTGCGGACCATGGCTGGCATGAGGAAGTGGGAAAATGGGTAGAGAGGCACTGCAAAAATCTCCACCTCTGCCACCTCCATCATATACATGCACAAGGCAAAGAGGGCGGAGTAAGGGGTGGAGCCAAAGGGGGCTGCAAAATTAGGTTTCGCCTAGGGTGTCAAAAATCCTTGCACCAGCCCTGCACATGTATGCTTTCTAACAGAACGCAATGCGCATAAATGCATGCAATGCAGGTAAATGTACATCAATGCAATGCAAGTCTATTGATAAAAAAGAGCTTTTTATTTATTTATCCCTAACAAGGACCCATATGGCAACCATCTTAGAGGGGAAGTAGAGAGTGTGCAGTGGAAAGCTGGCTAGTGAAGTCTTTCAGATGCAGGGTTTATAGAAATCAATGAGTGACATCATAAATCCTGGTATAAGGTTCAAAACTGCCATTTACTCTCACCTTGTGTGAGCAATGGATGTACTCAACACTGCCAATTGGATTGCCCCAATCTTCTCATCCTCCTCCTCCACCTCAATAAAGCTAACTCAATCAAAATGATTAGGGCTATTATGGTAGAGATCTTGTTTGCCAATGCCTCTCAAAAGCAAACACAGGGTTTTCTGGCCATACCTTACTACAGGTTCTTATTCAATTTCCTTTTGGTTGCAAATAAATTGAAATTGTTTAGGTTTGACCTTATATTATATGGTTTTAATAAATCTAAAAGAAAATTGTATAATGTATGGCCTGCCTTAGTGTTAGTGAAAATACAACATCAAACACATAAACTCTTACCTTTCCCTATCTGAACCCCAAAACAAGCCCCTAACTCTTCCCCAAAATACTTATCCTTTAACCTAAACCTTAACATTTGATATGAATATTTAATCATCTTTGTAACATTAAGTTAGCCTCTAAAATTAGTTAGCCTCCCTCCCCTTCACCCACACCCATCCCCAGCTGAAACATTTCAACCCCATTAACCTTATCCCTAAACTAAATTACCTAAAATCATGACCCCTAACTCAATCTCTAATTGCAAATTATGGGAAAAAACCTTGAATTATCCTGCAGGTGTAACCATCTGGGGAAAAAATATTGATCTTTGAAGTGGATCTTCACCCTAAAGGGCATGTTAGGCTGGCATGCCTCCTCCCTGTGGGTGCACACATGTGCTGCAGGTCTCTGGTACTGAGAGAGCCCTGCAGCACATCTGCCCATGCACCAGGTCCCCTGAGTATCTGCACACGTACACATTTTCCGTGCATGTGCAGAGACGGCGACCAGGAAAGTGTGAAAACTTCCCTGTGTTTGTGTGTGCACAGTAAACCACTTGTGCATGAGCAGGTATGCTGACAGGGCACCCCAGATGAAGTCATCTGATTTGTGACTATACTCATAGGGCAGAGCTAGGTTTCATCGAAGTCTGAGGACCAGAAATGTGGTAAGACTGAGGTACCTGTATATGTTCCAAGGAATTATCTTGTATTCAATGTGATTTTTAGCCTTGTGCAATTCGTTTCATTCTGAATTTCATTTTTACAGAATTTTGCAAAATTTGTCAATTCGGACGAATTCCGAATTTTCAATTTCCGAATTTTTCCAATTTTTCGTTTTTCTGAATCGCGGTAATTCAGCAATTAAGATCATTCGGAAATTCATGGTAATTCTGCAATTGCAGTAATTTGGAAGTTTGGAAATTTGCGGTAATTCAACAATTGCGGTAATTGCAGTAATTCGGAAATTCGGCAATCGGAAGAGCCGAAAATACGAAATTCGGAAATCTGAAAATTCGAAAATAAAAGAACATTTGAAATAATAACTAACTAATAACTATTAAAATATAGGTATTGGAATTTCCTTGAAAGTTTGGCTGTTAGTGAACTTAAATTTAAAATGTATCACTTATAGCCATATTTTCAAGAAAATTCCAATACCTATAATTTAATAGTTATTTATTGTTATTTCAAATGTTCTTTCTTATTTCCAAATTTTCGAATTTTGGAAATTCAGAAATAAGAAAGAACATTTGAAATAATAAGTTATTAATTTATTATTTTAACTTATTATAAATTATAATAAGCTATTATTATTTCAAATGTTCTTTCTGAAATAATAACTAACTAATAACTATTAAGTTATAGGTATTGGAATGTCCTTGAAAATATGGCTGTTAGTGATAAATTTCATATTTAAATTCACCAAATTTTCAAGGAAATTCCAATACCTATAATTTATTATTATATTCTTTCTTCTCGTTCAAACATTTTATTGTCACATTTTAGAGAGAACATGTAGCAAAGACATTACAATGCAGTCATAAACCCAGAAGTCTGTAAAAGTAGACAAAAGAACATGCAAGGCATAGCAGTAGGGCTTTACAATCGAGTCCAAAAAATTACAATTTCTTCAAGGTATATAGCTCGTGAATCATGCATTCTACATAAACAGTATGAGGAAAGACAATAAGTAGTCGCACCTCTAAGTTTGTAGCTAGAGCCCATGTCATGAGTCAATTGTGTCCAGGGTTGAGAGTTAGAGGCTGGAGTAGCAGAGGGACTTAGGGAAAAGCTGTGATTGGACCAAGGATATTCCTAAGATGTGACATGGAATAAGAGAAAGGGAAATAGAGGTGATAAGTAGAAGCTAGCAGAGAGAGAGAAAACAGAAGGGAAAGAGAGGGAAGCAGAGAGTGAAAAGTCCCGGGGGGGGGGGGTTGGCCTGGAATTTGTGGTATTAGAAGTTGCTTAGGTTATGCTGGGCACGGGCAATCACCCGTGATTGGTTCAAGGAGTCAACAAAGCCGCATCTAAATTTGGGGGAGCAAAATGGACCAGCCAAGGTCTCCAGATACGCTCATGCTTGGCGATCCAGTCATGGATAACTGCTTCGACCCTGGCGTGAATCATGGCTTTGGTTATTCTGTTTTTGGTTTCAGTGGCGTTCAAGGAGGGTGTCTTCCAGGCTTTTGCTATAGTTTGCTTGGTTGCGGTAGTGACCTGCAGGAGAAGCTTAAATTGGGGTATTATATTCTTTCTTATTTCCGAAATTTGGAAATAAGAAAGAACATTTGAAATAAATATAAATAACTATTAAATTATAAGTATTGGAATTTCCTTGAAAATTTGGCTGTTAGTGAACTTAAATATGGAATGTATCACTAACAGACATATTTTCAAGGAAATTCCAATACCTATAATTTAATAGTTATTTATTATTATTATTTCAAATGTTCTTTCTTATTTCCAAATTTCGGAAATTCAGAAATAAGAAAGAACATTTGAATTAATAATAGCTTATTATAATTTTAAATCAAATTTATTTAATAAAAAAACAAAAAAACAAATTTTTCAGCCATGCACAAGTCTAGTGATTTTTATATTTTTGATATGTGAGTGCATTTTTTTAAATAAATTTGATGGTGATTTTACTTACTACACAATGGTGGCTTCTATGTGGCTATGAGTTAATTTCACACCAGAGACACACAATAGTGCAGCGGAATTCTTAAATGCACAGTAACCCTGAAAAACAGAGTGGGTGAATGGAGGACCTGTCATAACCGAAGGCCATTCTACATAATCCCCAGAGTGGGGGAAGCGCATTAAGAACTATATTTCATATATAGGTCAAGGCATTATGGTGAGGGCACATCCTTATTTACTATAGGGTATTGCACACAATTTGAAGAGTGCTTGCAGCACTGGGATTGCAGGATCACTTTCCATGTGAAGATTGCACTAGGATTTTGGAACAACACTTTTTTAAGCATGCAAAGTGTGCATTAGAAGTGGATGAAGGCATTATATTGTATTTGGGACTGTATGGACATTTATGCATGATAATTATATGCACTGGTATATATTTCCATTTGTTGCATGTTTGTAAGAATCATACACAAGACACGGTGGTGAAGTGAACAATTAAAACACTATCTTACATTGCCAGCAGTGCAACACAGCATACAGCATACATAAGGGTGATGAGGAACACACATTTAGGTGATTGCAGCAACTGAAAGGTGAGATCAATTTGTTTTATTATTATTTTAGTTTGTATCTTTGTGTTTTGTTATATTTAGTAAAATGTGCATTACCACAATTCACCGCAACATGCAAAGAGCGGTGTGGTGTGGTGCAGTACAATTAATTTTGAATAACACCCAAATGCATTATTACAAAAGGCAAAGCACCAATACTGCAGTACACCACAGGACCCAAGCCTTGTATTTATGGTGTGCTCCTTGAAAATGGGTCATGTCTATTTTTCCATGTGTTAGGGTGCACTGCAACTCTTATCAAAATGAATCAGCTGCCCTAAAGCACAGTACCACACTGAAAATTATTTTCTACAGGAGTTGGGAACGGTAAATCAATAAATATTCACTTCAATCATCCAATTATGTGCAGATGAAATAAGAAAATAGGGCTTTCACATGGTAGTGCCTACTCCCACAGGAGCCGCTGGTGATAATGTTTTCTCTTTTGTGCTACAATTCTTGGAGTTGTAAAGGCAGAAGGTTTTTTTGTTATCTTAATGCATTCTATACATTAAGATAAAAAAAACCTTCTGTGTGTAGCAGCCTTCCCCCCATAATCACTTACCTGAGCCCTTTTTCTCTGCAGCGATGTCCACGACTGTCTTAGCTGTCCCAGACACTCCTCTTACTTGGTTGAGACACAGCAGCGTCGCCATTGGCTCCCATGGCTGTCAATCAAAATCAGTCAGTCAATCAGGGGAGAGAGGGGTAGGCCAGGTCGGGGCTCCGTGTCTGAATGGATACACAAAGCTCTGACTCGGCTCGGGTGTCCCTGTAGCAAGCTGCTAGCTGAGGGGGCACTCACCAGAGAGCAGAAGAGGGACCCAAGAAGAGAAGAATCCATGATGCTCTGTGCAAATCTAGCTACACAGAGGAGGTAAATAATAGAGGCTGCTCAAGTGTTTGTGACTCAAGTGTTAATATGCTACCACTCTATAACAATACGCAGAGAATAGGCCACAAGCAACTTGGCGGTAGATTAATTAGATGTATTATGACAAGGCGAGTTAGACAATGCATGAATCAGTTAACAGGCACTGAAAGATGCTGTACCAGATAAAGCAAACACTGACTGATAATATATAATAAATTGAACTGCAGCAATGATAAACCAAATTTTAACTGATGCAAACAAGGTTACAAGTCTCAGCATTAACTATCCAAAAAACAGATGTCTTCATGTGCACAATATGCATATAGCCCCAGTAATGGTTGGGTGTATGCGATCCTGACAAAAAGGTACTCCTGGAGGTAACTATAAAGTACCTGATACCTAATTGTCAATATTAGGGCCTTTCTGTAAGGTGGTGCACGTGAAGCTGCCACTTTAAGAGTTTTCAATGAATGGCTGATGGTCTGCTAATTAAAGTACAGTCTCTATTGCATTGTCTGTATGCAGCAAGGGATTAAGCTTTGTAGGTCCGCTCACCACTGCTGGCAGGCAAAAGTCTGTGTACGTAACCTCTGGCGGGGGGGTAGGGAGCGGTTGGAGAGCACACACAGCCGTGCTTATATCAGTGCAGTGCCAGAGAGAGAATGGAAACCCACAGCTATCCTGTTAGGAAGAGAATCTGTGGCTAAAGCTGACTTTCTGCACCTATGCAGGCATGTCTTGGATCTGCTAACCAGCGCAGGGGTCACTAAGGGTTAACAGTTGTGCAGGGTGATTTCATTGATTGGAGCCCAGCTGCCTTATTTAAACACCTCAGCAGCACACAGACTCTGCTGTCTGATCTACAGCGTGTGGTGTGTGTTCCTGATCTGCCTGTACTTTGATTACCTGTTCCTACGACCCGGCCTGCCTGACCTTGCTGATTCCCGCCTGCACCGACCCCTGGACTGCCTACGACCACCCTCCTGCCTAGCCCTCCTGTACTTCTGCTGCCCGCCTGTTGACGACCCTGCCTGAACCCGACCATCCATCTGCCTGCTCCTTCTGTACTGCACCGCCAGCCAGCTTCACGACCCGGCCTGTACGACCACGCTTCTTGTGCACGAGTGCACCTACGGACTTCCTATCAACACCAGTGACCCAGTCCGACCCTCGTGCCATCCTGCACTCCCGAGCCACCTGTCTACTCTACCAGGGGTTCCCGAGTCAGGGTCGTAAGGGAGGTTACCCACTGCATAAGTCAGACTCATCCACCAGGTACGTGACATATCCACACACATAGGAGTCCCGACACTCCTGTGTACTTGGCTACGACATGATTGCATAATTGGATAACTGAAGTCCATCTTCACACAATTTATTATGGTATAAATCTCAGCATCCTTTCAGCCTCAGTGTGATGATGCACACACCATGCATTAATGCACAATGTGAACTTGTTACAAAAGTAAGGTATATCACATATTAACCAGTTTGGCCCATTGTACAATGACGGCTGGGCAGGACCTCTCTTGTAATATGACGTCCCCCCATTCTTAGCACGCAGTGCGGCGATCGCTGGTGAGCTGTGTCCCTCAGACACAGAACATCACCGATCATGGTAAAGAGCCAATGATGTTGGCTCTTTACCATGTGATCAGCTGTATCCAATCATAGCTGATCACATGTAAACAAATGCCTCAGGGCTGTCACTGTCTGAGGAAAGGAAAGCTAATAATCGGCTTTCCTGTGAAAGGGCACATTACACTGATAATCAGGACACTCATCATCAGTGTTCTGATTATCAGTGCAGCCACATCAGTGCTAATCAGTGTCCATCTGTGCAACATTTCATAGCCAATCAGTGCAGCATACCAGTGCAACATATCAGTGCCCATCAGTGCAGCATATCAGTGCCCATCAGTGCCACCTATCAGTGCTGCCTTATCAGTGCAGCCTCATCAGTGCCTCTTCATCAGTGCCCATCAGTACAGCTTATCAGTGCCGCCTCATCAGTGGACATCAGTGCCATCTCATCAGTGCAGCCTCATCAGTGCCCATCAGTGCAGCCTTATCAGTGCCTTTTGGTGCAGTCTCATCAGTGTCCATCAGTGCAAACTCATTAGTGCCCATCAATGCAGCCTCATCAGCACCCATCAGTGCAGCCTATCAGTGCCCATCAGTGCAGCCTATCAATGCCCATCAGTGCAGCCTCATCAGCGCACATCAGTGAAGAAGAAAAACAACTAAAGGCCCGTACACACGATGCAACAGTCGTACAACAACGGTCTTACAACAGCTTGTTATACGATAATCCGACCGTTAGTATTGCGATTACAACAGCCAACGCTCAACAGTCGTACAACAGAGCTTGGCTGAGCAAACTAGAAAACTTTTGATGTACAACAAGCCCTTGTACGACTGTTTTTTTATATAATCTTTATATAAGTTTTCAAAAGTATATAGTCAAAACAGAATGGCCCAAGCATTCAAATGGGCCTAACACATTTCGCAATATTTATACATTATACTTTTCACATCCAGTAATTACAATCAGGGCTTAGTAAAGGACCTTCTGATATGGATTGTGAACAACATGTAAAATCTCACCAACTAGAACCTCACAATAATCTGCGGGGTATGTGTGCGATATACCGCTTCGGTCCGAAGCCACACAGTACCTTTCAGAGTTATATAGTTAGTGCAAGATATTAATATTCAATTGGACAAATGTGAGTCTGGGAGGGGGGTGGAGGGAGCAGGGGGTGGGGTAGGAGAAGAAGGGCAGGACAGGGAGGGGATTGGGGGGATAGATCAAAGGCCATCCCGTCCAAGTCCAACCGAGCCCACCCCGCACAGGGTTAGGCAATTACAACTCTAACTACAACAATAAACTACAAACCTCCAAAATCCAAACTATCAGCGCCTGCTAGAGCTAGATTAAGCCGTTCGGTCCTTGAGCACCCTCAAGGAAGGCCCTCTCGCCGAAGGGATATCAGCCTAAAGGCCATCAGGTGCCCGTGGGGGCTGACTGTGAAGAAGTTGCCTGCATAGAGGACTTATAGTGTATCCAAGTGACCCAGATTCCATAGAATATTTTGCACCCATCCTTACACCGATGTTCATGCCCAAAAGGTATTCAGATAAATCCAATAAATGGTGTGGGTGTATGCTTACCAGAAGCACATGGATTATGCGCAAGTATCAAGAAGATAGCACCAGGGTTGGTTTCCTACCCACGTTTTATAAGATACCTTAGACCCAGTGAACCTATGTGATATTCAGGAGATACGTCCGTTGAAGAAGTGTCAGTCGGGGGTGCCCGTGGACTACCGGAAATCCGACTATAGGGAAGCCGCTCTCCCGGAAGGAACTCCCACGAGTTCCTGGCTTGCCGAATTAGATCGAGATCGTCCGCGACTATCAAACCTAAAACCTCCAAACATCAAATAACAACATCAATCTCAACATTAACGGATTGGGACACGCCCCACCCGAGCCAACCTGAACCTGCCCTACCGGAAACTAGATAGGGGGG
>BLSH010022783.1:1345542-1360279 GCA_018402905.1 Glandirana rugosa
GTGAGCACGCCCGCATGTAACTGTGTCTGTCGTCTTGAGACGGTGCGGGGGGGCGAGGTCACAGTGACCTAAACTATCTGGTTACCGAGGACGACGATAGTTAGATAGGTTACTCCTGGGCTCTGTCGTCGACCTCGACGACCCGAACAAGAGTAGCGATCTTGCTAACCCGAGTCCATTCATTTTCCCTCCCGAGACCCCCTGTTGACGTGTTGTTTTCCAAAAAGTCTTTTACGTTATTCCATTTTTTTGTCCTTTGAAATGTTGAGGAAATTTTAGTCGACCACGTCAGAGTTGACTACCGGATATTTAAGGTCTTGAGAGAGCTTTTTGCTTTTACTCATCATGAGAGGTTTCTTGTGTGACCCCTTGGTAATAAAACACCTTTTTATAGGCCATCAGTTGAGACTGCACCAGCTGATTTTAAAGGAGTTGTAAAGTTTCCTGTTTTTTTACCTTATTGCATTTTCTGAAAAACCTTTTGTTGTGCAGTTGTCCCCCAGAGCCCTCCCTTTTACTTACCTGAGCCCAATCGTTCTAGCGATGAGAACAAGCCCAGCAGCTCCAGCTGCTGTCTCGGGTCCTCATTGGATAGATTGATAGCAGCAGGAGCCATTGGTCTATCAAATCCAGTGACACTGGAGCGGGGGGGCGTGGCAGAGTTCTGCTGTCTGTGTCAATGTACGCCCGCACGAGTGCCCCCATGGAAAGTGGCTCTCCGTGGGGGCACTCGATGTGGAAGAGGAGCCAAGGGCGGAGCTGGGGGACCCCAGAAGAGGAGGTTCAGGGCCGCTCTGTGCAAAACCCTTGCACAGAGGAGGTACAGTAAGTATGACTTTTTTTTTTAAAACAAACCTTTAGTATCCCTTTAATTTGCACTGACAAGGGGCAAGATCTCTTTCTAATTACCGACAGATTTCAGCTGGTGTCTTGGCTTTCAATGCCTTTTTGTATCTCCCTTTCTTCAATCGTACAATACTTTTACCCTGTGTCATTCCATCTTGTTACACATAACTTAATTTCTGAACTTATTTGTTTTGGTTTCGTTGTATGTATAGATTGCATCGGTTGTTACAGACATGTGGTAAATATACAGTATGTCACAAAAGTGAGTACACCCCTCACATTTTTGTAAATATTTTATTATATCTTTTCATGTGGCAACACTGAAGAAATGACACTTTGCTACAATGTAAAGTAGTGAGTGTACAGCTTGTATAACAGTGTAAATATGATGTCCCCTCAAAATAACTTAACACACAGCCATTAATGTCTAAACCGCTGGCAACAAAAGTGAGTACAAACCTACGTGAAAATGTCCAAATTGGGATCAGTTAGCCATTTTCCCTCCCCGGTGTCATGTGACTTGTTAGTGTTACGAGGTCTCAGGTGTGAATGGGGAGCAGGTGTGTTAAATTTGGTGTTATCACTCTCACTCTCTCATTCTGGTCACTGGAAGTTCAACAGGGCACCTCATGGCAAAGAACTCTCTGTGGATCTGAAAAAAAGAATTGTTGCTCTACATAAAGATGGCCTAGGCTATAAGAAGATTGCCAAGACCCTGAAACTGAGCTGCAGGATGGTGGCCAAGACCATACAGTGGTCTAACAGGACAGGTTCCACTCAGAACAGGCTTCGCCATGGTCGACCAAAGAAGTTGGGTGCACATGCTCAGCATCATATCCAGAGGTTGTCTTTGGGAAATAAACGTATTAGTGCTGCCAGCATTGCAGCAGAGGTTGAAAGGGGTGGGGGGTGAGCCTGTCAGTGCTCAGACCATACGTAATACACTGCATCAAATTGGTCTGCAAGGCTGTCATCCCAGAAGGAAGCCTCTTCTAAAGATGATGCACAAGAAAGCCTGTACTTTGCTGAAGACAAGCAGACTAAGGACATGGGTTACTGGAAGAGTAACCAAGATAAACTAATTTGGTTCATATGGTGTCAAGCGTGTGTGGTGGCAACCAGGTGAGGAGTACAAAAACAAGTGTGTCTTGCCTGTAGTCAAGCATGGTGGTGGGAGTGTCAAGGTCTGAGGCTACATTAATGCTGCCGGCACTGGGGAGCTACAGTTCATTGAGGGAACCATGAATGCCAACATATACTGTGGCATACTGAAGCAGTGCATGATCCCCTCCCTTTGGAGACTGGGCCGCAGGGCAGTATTCCAACATGATAACGACCCCAAACACACCTCCAAGATGACCACTGCCTTGCTAAAGAAGATGAGGGTAAAGGTGATGGACTGGCCATGCATGTCTCCAGACCTAAACCCTATTGAGCATCTGTGGGGCATCCTCAAATGGAAGGTGGAGGAGCGCAAGGTCTCTAACATCCACCAGTTCCATGATGTCGTCATGGAGGAGTGGAAGAGGACTCCAGGGGCAACCTGTAACGCTCTGGTGAACTTCATGCCCAAGAGGGTTAAGGCAGTGCTGAAAAATAATGGTGGCCACACAAAATATTGACACTTTGGGCCCAATCTGAACATTTTCACTTAGGGGTGTACTCACTTTTGTTGCCAGCGGTTTAGACATTAATGGCTGTGTGTTGAGTTATTTTGAGGGGACAGCAAATTTACACTGTTATACAAGCTGTACATTCACTGCTTTACATAGCAGCAAAGTGTCATTTCTTCAGTGTTGCCACATGAAAAGATATAATAAAATATTTACAAAAATATGAGGGGTGTACTCACTTTTGTGAGATACTATATTTACCTAGAAAAGTGGTGATGTGTTCCATACTTATTTTACCCACTATGTACAGTGCCTTGAAAAAGTATTCTCCAAATTTCCAAATTTTGTCATGTTACAACCAAAAACGTAAATGTATTTTATTGAGATTTTATGTGATATACCAACACAAAGTGGCACATAATTGTGAAGTGGAAGTAAAATGATAAATGGTTTTCAAAATTTTTTACAAATAAATATCTGAAAAATGTGGCATGCATTTGAGTCCATCTGTGTGTAATTTAATCTCAGTATAAGTACAGCTGTTCTGTGAACACCTCAGATGTTTGCTAGAGAACCTTAGCGAACATATAGCATCATAAAGGCCAAGCAACACACCAGACAGGTCAGGGATAACGTTGTGGAGAAGTTTTAAGCAGGCTTAGGTTATAAAAATATATCCCAAGCTTTGAACATCTCACAGAGCACTGTTCAATCTATCATCTGAAATGGAAAGAGTATGGCACAACTGCATACCTACCAAGACATGGCCGTCCACCTAAACTGACAGGTCGGGCAAGGAGAGCATTCATCAGAGAAACAGCCAAAGGGCCATGGTAACTCTGGATGAGCTGCAGAGATCCACAGCTATGGTGGGAGAATTTGTCCAGAGGACAACTATTGGTCATGCACTCCAACTATTGGTTCGCGCGCTCCTATGCACCGGCAATGGTGCCAATAGTGGCCATTTAAGCAGACAGCACCAGGAAGCAAGTGCTGTCCGTTCTACAGCGTTTGTGTGTTCCTGAAGCAATCTGTTACTCTGATTATCTGTTCCTGTGACCTGGCTTGTCTTGACCCTGCTGTTGATCTCCGCCTGCACTGACCTCGGCTTCCACGACCACTCTCCTGCCTGCTCCCTTGTACTTTGCTGCCCGCCTTTAAACTAACTCTGCCTTTGCCTGACTACTCTCCTGCCTGATCCTTCTGTACTGCTCCGCCAGCCTGTTACCGACCTGACATGCATCACTCCGCTTCAGCTTGCACAAGCCTCTCACGGACCCACACATCATCACCAGTGACCCAGTCCGACCCTCATGCCTCCCTGCACTCCTGAGCCCCCGTTTACTCTATCAGGGGTTCCCGAATCAGGGTCGTAAGAGAGGTTGCCCACTGCATAAGCCAGACTCCACCACCAGGCACGTGACAGCAATGGACAGCCATGTCTAAGTCTGCGCAGGGGCCCTCTCCAGCAAAGGATCTACGTACCTACCTGACCGGACTCACCCAAGCAGTAAAGGACTTACAAGAGGGGTACACCCGAATGGAAAGTAAAGTCCTGGAACTTTCCATGTTGGCCGCACCCGTCCCCGACCAGTCTGCGGGTTGTGCCGTTATCACCCTACCCACCGAACCCGAGGTGCCGTTACCCAAATGGTTCTCAGGGAAGCGTAGGAAAGTTCGGGGTTTTCGCAGTGCCTGTGAACTGTACTTTGCGCTGCAACCCCGCACCTTCTCCTTGGAAGCCACCAAGGTGGGGCTGGTTATCTCTCTCTTACTGAATGAACCCCAGGCGTGGGCCCACCGACTCCTGGAACAGAAAGCCCCTGAAATGGCTGACCTGAACCTGTTCTTCCAGGCCATGGCACTACTCTATGAGGACCCCCACCTGGCCGCAACCACAGAGGCAGCTCTCCATGCACTCCAGCAGGGTCACCGCATGGCAAAACACTACATCGCGGATTTCCGGAGTTGGGCTGCTGACACAGCGTGGAATGATGCGGCTCTCCACCACCAATTCCGGTTGGGCCTATACGAGCTGCTGAAGGATGTAGTGGCCCGAGTGGGGACACCCCAAACCCTCAAGGCTCTGATTAACCTGTCCATCCAGGTGGACCGCCGTCTGTGGGAACACAGGGCCGGGCGGTCTGCAGGAAACCAGCCGGAACTCAGGTACACCGAGCACTCACACTCGCCACTCACCCCCGAAGAGAGACACAGGCGTCTCAGTCACAACCTGTGCCTGTATTGTGGAGGTTCTGGGCATCGTGGCAGGTCGTGCCCAGCTAAGCGTCCCATCTCCCTCGAAGGAGTGGCCCTATCCTTGCCTGACAAGGCAACACATCTGGTGCTTTCCTTGACTCTTCAACTCCCCAATGGGAGTATCCTAGTCCCAGCCATCCTGGACTCAGGCGCCTGCAGCTGCTTTGTAGACTTTTTTTCGCAGAACAATACCAGATCCCCCTCAGACCCAAAGCCCACCAGATGGTCATCTGCTTGGCCGACGGATCAACCATCAAGTTGGGAACAGTTACCCATGAAATTATTCCCCTCCTCGCCAAGACTGTCACTGGCCACTCAGAGTACCTGCTCCTGGATGCTATTGCGTCCCCACTCTTCCCAGTCATTCTCGGCCTCCCATGGCTTTCGGGCACACTGCACCGACATTAATTGGGCTACAGGGGACATCCTGTTCACGTCCGTCTACTGCCGGCACCACTGCCTACAGCAACCCCCCAGGAGTCACCTTCCTCTGTCCTATGTCTGGACCCTGACCCTGGCCCTGACCAGGAGACCTGAGATACAGTCCCCCCAGCATACCACGACTACCTGGATGTATTTAGCAAGAAGGGGGCAGACAAGCTACCACCTCATCGGGCATATGACTGCCCCATCGAGCTATTGCCAGGTACAGAAGTACCTTTCGGCAGGATTTACCCGCTGTCCAAGGGAGAACTAAAGGCCCTCAATGCTTATCTAGATGAAAATCTAGAAAAGGAATTTATCCAGCCATCCACGTCCCCTGCTGGAGCGGGAATATTCTTTGTTGAGAAGAAGGACCGGTCTCTGAGACCGTGTATAGATTACTGGGACCTCAACAAAATTACCATCAAAAACCGCTACCCCTTACCCCTAGTACCCAAGCTGTTCCAGTGACTGGGCGCCACTACCATTTTCTCCAAGCTGGATCTCCGTGGGGCATATAACCTCATTCGCATCCGAGAGGGTGACGAATGGAAAACGGCCTTCAGAACGAGATTCGGCCACTACAAATACGTGGTTTTGCCCTTCGGGCTCTGCAACGCCCCAGCCACCTTCCAGCACCTGGTCAAAGACGTATTCAGGGACTATCTGGACCAGTTCATTATCATCTACCTAGACGACATTCTCATCTTCTCGTCAAGCCTGGAAGAACACCGCAGGCACGTCAAGTGCGTCCTAGAGCGTTTACGGCAACACAGACTGTATTCAAAGGCCGACAAGTGTATGTTTGAGCGCTCGAGCATCCCTTTCTTGGGCCTTATCATTTCAGTCTCTGGAGTCACTATGGATCCACAAAAAGTCTCCCCCATCTTGGACTGGCCTGCACCAGTAGACAAGAAAGGGGTGCAGTGGTTCGTAGGCTTTGTGAACTTCTACCGGAAATTTATTAAGGCCTTTTCCGCTGTGATCGCCCCCATTACCCAGCTTACGAAGCAAGACTCCCTCTTCTGGTGGACTCCTGAGGCTCAAGAGGCCTTCCTGACACTTAAGAAATTATTCTCTTCTGCTCCTGTCCTGAAGCATCCAGATCCAGTGTTGCCCTATATCCTAGAGCTGGATGCCTCAGAAACCACGGTAGGGGCGGTTCTGTCCCAGAGACGAGGCCCAAGGCTTCCCTGCACCCCATCGCATTCTTCTCCTGGAAGCTCTCACCACCAGAGACCAACTATGACATTGGGGATCGAGAGCTGTTGGCGATCAAATCTGTCTTGGAGGAATGGCGGTATTTGTTGGAGGAAGCCGCACCCCGTATTCTGGTCTTTACCGACCACAAGAACCTTGAGTACCTCCAGACTGCAAAAAGGCTGAAACCCCGTCAGGCACGATGGGCACTCTTTTTCTAAGGTTCCAACTACACATCACCTACAGGCCTGGGTCAAAAAATACTAAGCTGGATGCTCTATCCAGGATGTTCTGGACCTGCTATCTTGGCTCAGGTGAGCTCTAACCAACTTCACCACACCACCTGACCCTCGACTGATACTGAAAGATGGGCTGTGGTGGTACCGTGACAGAGTCTTCATCCCTAAGGAACTACGCTTAACCATCTTTGAACTCTGTCATGACCACAAATTGGCTGGGCATTTCGGCAGTCGCAAAACAGTTGAACTATTGTCACGCACCTTTTGGTGGCCCTCTGCTGACGAGGACTGCAAGAAATAGATCAGCGCCTGTCTAGTCTGCGCTCGAAACAAAACAAGTATGGCCAAGGCCTGGGGTCTACTCAACCCACTTCCCATTCCTGAGCGCCCATGGTCTCACATATCCATGGACTTCGTAGTTGAGTTGCCTCTCTCTGCCGGGTTCAACTCCATCTTTGTGGTCGTGCATTGCCTCACTAAAGTGGCCCATTTTAAACCCATGAAGGGCACCCCGTCTGCTACAGAAACAGCCGAGACCTTCATCAAGGAAATTGTCCATCTCCATGGAGTCCCCACCAATATAGTTTCTGATCGTGGAGTACAATTTACGTCTCGGGTTTGAAGGCAGTATGCTCGGGCTTAGGGATTGAACTGTCATTCTCGTCTGCCTACCATCCGCAGGCGAACGGCCAGACAGAGAGGACTAACCAAACCCTGGAACAGTACCTCCTTTGTTACTCCTCTTTCTCCCAGGATGATTGGGTCTCATTACTCCCGGTAGCCGAATTCGCCTACAACAACGCGGTGCATTCGGCCACTAAGCAATCTCCGTTTTGGGCGAATCTTGGCTACCATCCTACATTCCTACCCAGCGTGATTCCGCAAAGTACGGTGCCTGTGGCCCAAAATATCACTAAATTCTTGGAAAAGAACAACTGATTGCTACAGAAGACACTGTCCCGGACCCAGGAGATTAACAAGAGGGCCTTTGACAAAGGGAGGCGAGGGGAATTGGATCTGCAACCAGACGACCGAGTTTGGCTGGCAACCAAAAATCTGAAACTCTCCTACCCCTCCAAAAAGCTGGGACCAAGGTTCATCGGGCCTTTCCCCATGAAGAAAAAAATCAAGGTGGCATACGAGCTGACCCTCCATATATGTGAGTCCATCCGGTGTTTCACGTCACGCTACTGAAGCCGGTAACCCAGGATTGAGCGGACACCTGGATGTTCGGGTTCGGCCGAACTTCGCAAAAAAGTTCGAGTTCGGCCCCAAACTTGACCCCGAACCCCATTGAAGTCAATGGTGACCCGAACTTTTGGGCACTAAAATAACTCTAAAAAAGTCCTGGAAAGGGCTAGAGGGCTGCAAAATGAAGCAAAATGGGGGTAAGAGTAGGACAAGTGCCCTGCAAACAAATGTGGATAGGGAAATGACTTAAAATCACATAAAAAAAAAAAATGGAGAAGGAGGTGGATGTGGAAGTGGCGGTGGAGGAGGAGGTAGCCAACACTGTTTTTTGTTTGTTTGTTTTTTTTTTTTCTAATTGGGGTAGCCCCCAAAATATTGAGACATATTTAAAAAAAAAAGATCACTATCTGCAGACAAACCCAGAGATGTTCTAGCACGGGTTCACTTTTTCCATATAAAATGTACCATGGTTTATTTTTCATGTTTCTCCTGTTACAAATTCCAATAAAGACTTATGTTCTATAAAAAAAAAAAAAAGAATAAGTTCACTTAAGTATACCAATGGCTGTGTGAGGCCTATATAAATGTCTATTCTGCACAAGGTACAGACAAGTCTTGTGGGATCTATGCCTGGTTCATTTTAATACACATTAGCTTGTCGTTAGCTGTGGACAGGCAGCTGCGCTTGTCTGTGATAACGCCCCCTGCCGTGCTAAACACACGTTCAGACAATACACTGGCTGCAGGGCAGGCCAGCACCTCCAAGGCATAAAGGGCAAGCTCAGGCCATGTGCCCAATTCGGAGACCCAGAAGTTGAATGGGGCAGACCCATCAGTCAGTACGTGTAGGCGTGTGCACACATACTGTTCCACCATGTTACTGAAAATGCTGCCTCCTAGACGTTGCCTATCAGCTGGTGGTGCTGTTTGTTGTGGCGTGCTGCTGACAAAGCTTTTCCACATTTCGGCCATGCTAACCCTGCCTTCTGAGGTGCTGGCGGTGCCACAGCTGCGTTGGCGACCTCTTCCTCCTCCTCTGCCTTCGCCTTCCACTGAGCCCCCGGTGTCATTTGGGAATGCCCTCAGCAGCATGTCTACCAGCATAAGAGACTGCTGCATGACTTGGGGCTCAGACTGCTTGGCTGATTTACAAGGGGCTGAGGTGAACGACAGATGGCCATGGGGTTCAGGTGCCAACTCTGAGCTTTCAGCAAGGGATCGGGTGGGAGACAATGTGAAGGAACTGGAGGCATTGTCAGCCACCCAATCTACTATCGCCTGTACTTGTTCTGGCCTCACCATTCGTTGAGTGACATTCGGGCCTTCCATATAATGTTGAAGGTTCTGTTGGCTACTCGCACCTGAGGAAGGTGTTTCACTTGTGCATGTAGCTGGTCCTCTCCTTGCAACAGGAGCTTCACCAACACCACCAACACCAGCAGCACCAGCAGCACCATGACCACGGCCACGTCCCTTATTTGACGCTCTCCTCATTCTGGACGCAAATGTACTATTTAGCACAAATTTATATTATTTTTTAAATCGGCAATGTCGACACACTTTTTAATTTTGTGCAAGAAATGCACAGCAAGATGCAAATGTATATGTAGCACTATTTATTATTCTTTTTTTTAAAACCAGCAATGTAGACACACTTTTTAATTTTGTGCAAGAAATGCACAGCAAGGTGCCAATGTACTATGTAGCACTATTATTATTCTTTTTTTTTAAACCAGCAATGTAAGACGCACTTTTTATTTTTGTGCAAGAAATGCACCTGTTAGGGGTCATGGGTGCCTTTTGCAGTCTTTCGCGGTGGTGCGTGCGACAGTGCGCACGCGCCGGAAGTGGCGCCAGATGGCCCTATTAGAGCTTGGGAGAACCTGCAGCAGATGCTGTCCGTTCTACAGCGCTCCAGTATCCTGTGACCCATGAGCTACTCTGAAGTGACTTCCTGTATCCTGTGACCCCAGCTCCCCTTGGACTTTGTTTGCTATCTGCCTGCCCTGACCTTTGGCCTGTCTACGACTACTCTTTGTCTGCTCCTTTGTACCTTTGTTGCCCGCATGTTGCCGACCCTGCCTGAACTTGACCACCCGCCTGCCTGATCCTTCTGTACTTCACCAGCCTGTTAACAAGCCGGCCTGCATCACTACCCTTCTGTTGCACGAGCTCCAGCAGATTCTCAGCTGCCATCAGAGACTATATCCAGCCCTCGTGCCCCCCTGTGCTCCAGGATTCCCTGTCCCCACTACCAGGGGTCCTTGAACCAGGGCCGCAAGAGAGGTTGTCCCCTGCACAAGTCAGACTCGACCACCAGGTACGTGACAGTAACGGACAGCCATGCCTGAGTCTGCGCAGGGGACCTCTCCCATGGACGATCTGAGTGTGCACCTGGCTGGTCTCACTCACGCCATAAGGACCCTCCAAGAGGGGTACACCTATCTGGAAGGGAGTATACGGGAGCTCTCCATGTCAGTTCCAGCTGATCCCCGTCAGTCTTCTTCGTGCACCATTGTGGCTCTGCCCATGGAGCCCGATGTGCCTTTGCCAGAGCAGTTTGCGGGGGACCGCCGGAAGTTCCGGAGCTTCCGTAGCTCATGTGAGTTGTATCTCGCTCTCCAACCCCGGACTTTCTCAGTGGAGGTGACTAAGATGGGGCTGGTGATTTCACTGCTCTTGGAAGAACCGCAAGCATGGGCCCATCACCTATTGGAGCAGAAAGCCCCGGAGACTACCAGTTTGGACCGGCTTTTTCAAGTGATGGCTCAGCTCTATGAAGACCCCCACATAGTGGCGGAAGCAGCCCTTCACGCCCTTCAGTAAGGCCACCGCACAGTGGAGGAATACATTTCCGAGTTTCGGCGCTGGAGCGCTGACACAGCCTGGAACGAGGCGGCCCTCCGTCATCAATTCAGGCTGGGCCTCCCGGAGCCGCTCAAGGACGAGCTGGCTTGCATCGGGGTGCCTCCTACCCTCGACGCCCTGGTCGATCTGTCCATACAGATCAATCGGCGCCTGCGGGAATGCAGGATTGAGAGGTCCACGGGGGCTGCACGCCTTACCGGGATGATGCCCAGAAATCCCCGTTGTCCTGATTCCAGTCCAGCCGCCTCCTCTGTTCCACCAGACTCGTCCGAACCCATACAAACCAGTTTCCGCCGCCCACCATTGACCTCAGAAGAGCGCCAGAGACGCATGGTCCTCAGCCTCTGCCTATACTGTGGAGGGCCTGGGCATCTGGTAAAGAACTGCCCTGCTAAGGCCGGCAAGCGGGCCACTCCGACCCAGAAAAGCCTGATGCACATACCAAGCAATAAAGCTCATCTGGTCATCTCTCTGTCACTACAGCTTCCCAGTGGGGATAACCGGGTGCAGGCAATTATCGATTCAGGAGCTTGCAGTTGCTTTGTTGATGTCACTTTTGCAGCCAACCACCAGAATCCACTCCAACCCATGGTCGTCCAGCTGGCTGATGGAACCACTATTAAATTCGGCCACGTCACCCAGGAGACCATTCCTATTCCCGCCAAGTTGGAAGGGGGACACTTGGAATTTCTACTGCTGGACGCCATTGTGTCCCCCCTATTTCCAGTCATTTTGGGTCTCCCCTGGCTCCGGATGCACAACCCCCACATTGACTGGGCCACGGGGGAAGTGCAGTTCAGTTCACCCTACTGCCTTCAGCACTGTCTGCCATCACCTTCTGAGACCCCATCATCTATCCTCTGTCTGGACACTGAACACGACCAGGACACCCGCCTGACTGTACCTGTACCTTACCATGACTTTCTGGACATGTTCAGTAAGAAAGGAGCTGACTGTCCGATTGACCTCCTGCCCGGAGCCGAGGTCCCTTTCGGTCGGATCTTCCCCTTGTCTGAGGTAGAGCTAGGGGCCCTCGAGGCCTATCTTGATGAGAACCTGGAAAAGGGGTTCATCAGACCATCTACTTCACCCGCCAGTGCGGGAATCTTCTTTGTTGAGAAGAAAGACTGATCCCTCAGGTCCTGTATAGGCTACCGGGATCTTAACAGGATCACCATCAAGAACAGGTACCCCCTGCCTCTGGTCCCCAAACTTTTCCAGAGGCTAGGAACTGCAACCGTGTTCACAAAGTTGGACCTCCGCGGGGCATACAATCTCATCCGCATACGGGAAGGGGATGAGTGCAAGACGGCCTTCCGAACCAGGTTTGGTCACTATGAATACCTAGATATGCCGTTTGGACTTTGCAATTCCCCCGCTATGTTCCAAAACCTGGTGAACGATATTTATAGAGACTATCTTGACCAATTTGTGGTGATCTATCTGGACGATATTTTAATTTTCTCCCCTTCCCTGGAAGAACATCGCAGGCACATGAGATGTGTGCTTCCCCGCCTCCAGCAACATGACCTATATGCCAAGGCAGAGAAATGCGCTTTTGAACGCACCAGCATCTCCTTCCTCAGCTTTGACATTTCGGTCACAGGAATAACCATGGACCCGCAGAAGGTCTCAGCCATCTCAGACTGGCCTGCGCCAGTCGACAGAAAGGGTGTCCAACGGTTTGTAGGGTTCGCAAACTTCTACAGAAAGTTCATTAAGGGGTTCTCGGCGGTCATTGCGCCCATCCCCCAGCTCACGAAACAGAGTTCGCATTTCCGTTGGACTCCTGAAGCTCAAGAAGCTTTCACAAGACTTAAAAAACTGTTCACATCTGCTCCCATCCTTAAACACCCAGACCTGGCTCTGCCTTATGTCCTTGAGGTGGACGCATCAGAGACAGCAGTGGGAGCAGTTCTCTCTCAGAGACGAGGCCCAAAGGCCGCGCTCCATCCCATCGCCTTCTTCTCCCGGAAGCTTTCACCCCCCGAAAAGAATTACGATGTCGGTGACCGAGAGCTGCTGGCAATTAAATCCGCCCTGGTGGAATGGCGGTACCTCCTGGAAGGAGCGACTCACCCTGTTCTGGTCTTCACAAACCATAAGAACCTCGAGTACCTGCGGACCGCTAGGAGGCTTAAAACTCGCCAAGCAAGGTGGGCACTATTCTTCTCGAGGTTTCAAATGCACATAACATACAGGCCTGGGTCTAAAAATGTGAAGTCGGATGCCCTGTCCAGAATGTTCCATGACCCGGGAGATACCTCTCCCCCAGACACCATCCTACCTGCCAATAGCTTCCTGCTGACACAAGAGGACTTCCTTACCCAGATCAGACGATCCTTAGTCGGTCGCACCATGCCGCCGGATCAAGAGCTCACCATAAAGGACGGGCTGTGGTGGCGGTCAGGCAACCGACTCTTCATCCCGCAGGAGCTGCGCCTAACAGCGCTTGAACTCTGCCACGACCTCAAATTAGCCGGGCACTTTGGGGGTCGTAAGACGGCCGAGCTGCTTTCCCGCTCATTCTGGTGGCCTTGCCTGAACGAGGACTGCAAGGACTATGAGTGCCTGCCCTGTCTGTGCCAAGAGTAAGACTGAGAGGTCTAAAGCTTGGGGTCTGCTGACTCCATTACCCATCCCGGAGCGACCTTGGTCCCAGATCTCAATGGACTATATAGTGGAGTTGCCTCCATCTGCGGGCTTCAGTACCATCCTTGTGGTGGTAGACCGCCTCACGAAGATGGCTCACTTCATACCCATGAAGGGTATCCCCACAGCAGCTAAAACAGCTGACATCTTCATTAAAGAGGTGGTCCGCCTTCATGGCATTCCCAGCAACATAGTCTCCCTCTCTACATCCGTCCTAGGCCATGCTCCTGATGACGTCAACGTATGACGAAACGCATTTGGAGGAGTCAAGGACGTGACACAGGAACCTGTATGGGGATGCGGCGGCCATCTTTGTGGTTTGGGAGCGCTGGTAGTTCCTGATAATAACAAGAGGCTTGATTTGTGCAGTTTTTTATCCTGTTTATTCATTAAAGCTGTTGCCTTTTACTGCACCATGAGAGTATTCTATGCTTGTTTCACATGATTAACATATGGAGGATGAAGACCATTGAGGTGTAAACTATTTGCTGAGTAGCCACTTTGACATCAACTCGGCTGATTTGATTTTGGCTGATGATTTACATCTTGAAAGGCTTGTTGGACCTCTGTGATGGGGGTCACCTACATCTGGTAAGGAGCAGTGTGTGAGGGTGTCAGTGGCAGTCTTTACACCTTTCTGCTCTTTGGATGGGGGTCTATCCTCTTTTCTACTTATACAGCATTTATACTATATACTACACCATGAGAGTCTCTTTTGCTTTGCATGTGTATCATATGGAGGAATAGCCCCGGCAGTGTTCCCACTCCCATTTTACACCAGAACCGGCTCACCCACCCAGGGTTGTTGTTTTTGTGCCAACTTGTGATCGAGGAAGGCTCAATGGACCTTTGTGAAGGGGGTCATTCACAGCCAGTAAGGACCAGTGAGTGAGGGTGTTGGTGAAGGGCTCTTCGTTTCATCATTCCTCATAGGAGTTTTTCATCAGAGACTCTGGACCTTAACCAGTTCCCTACCGACGCATAGTAAAATGACGTCGGCAGGGACTGGCCGTCGATCCGGGAGGACGTCATATGACGTCCTCCGCTTCTCGCCGCTACTGCGGGCCGGGGGTCCCCGCGCGTGCTCGCCGCACGTGCACTCCGAGCAAACACTGGCCGACACTAACCTGTGTCGGCCAGTGCCCCATTTCTCGGTTAAAATAACCGAGAAATGGGGCTAGACCCCCCCTGTGTTGGGGGGCCGTCTGCTCGCTAGGCGCTAGCGGCGACACGCCCGGGGACCCCCGGGCGTCATCGCCGCTCTTCGCCTCCTGCAGTATACTGCAGGAGGGCCTAGCTGCCGGTCAGGGACGGCTGCAGTAAAATGATACGCAGCCATCCCTTGACCAATTCCAGGTCTCAGAGACTACTTTTTGAGGATACTCCTTACTACTTTGCTTCTCGGGAAGTGGTTGTGGGAGTGAGTGACCAGGAATGACCGACACT
>BLSH010022783.1:1403049-1416850 GCA_018402905.1 Glandirana rugosa
CAAAAAGAATTAAAAACGATTTTACGTTTAGGTTTTTTTGTAAAAAAAGTAGCCAAAACCGGCTAAATATAAGAAGGAGTATAAAAACCATTTTTTTTTTTTTTTTGAGCTTTAGCCGCAAAACAAACCAAACGCGTATTCAACGGCGCAAATGCCTACTACTTTTAAGTAAAGACCCAAAAAAAAATAAAAAATGATCATTACCGCCGCTAGACGCTAAAAATCGCCATGACGCTATAACGTCGCCTGTACAGCCTGGTAAAACTGTGAAAAAACCCTGGTTACTGTAAATATGTCGCTAGTCTTTAAATTTATAGGTGAATGTCATTGGTCCCAAAAAAGTGTCAAAATGGTCCGACATGTCCGCTGCAATATCGCAGTACCGCTAAAAATCGCAGATCGCCGCCATTACTAGTAAAAAATAAAAAAAAACCCAGAAATGAATTTTCATCATCCGTAAACGCGGCAACTTATGCGCAAACCAAACAAAACGCCGATTTCGAGTTTTTTTTTTTTTTTTACCAAAAATATGAGGAAGAATATAAATCGGCCAAAACCGATGAAAAAAATGTTTTTTTGGATTTGCATTTTAGCAAAAATTAAGAAAAACTATTTGTTTGTTTTTTTTGCAAAATGTGCAGAGGCGATCAAATACCACCCAAAGAAAGCTCTATTTGTGGGAAAAAAAGGACGCAAATTTTGTTTGGGTACAACGTCGCACACCCGCGCAATTGTCAGCTAAAGCGACGCAGTGCCAAATCGCAAAAAGTGCTCTGGTCCTAACCTGGGAAATCCTTGCAGGGCTAAAGTGGTTAAGCAAATTATCAGTGTTGGATGTCTTTATTACCACTTAGAATGTACACCTGCTTTTGGGACTATTTTGGACCTCTTTGGATTTGATCTGGAACACTTTTTCGGCACATTATATATTATTACATATTTCCTAATTTTGGACTTTTTTGTTTTGACTTGGAGCACTGTTTTTGCACATTATATGTATTTGTATATTACTATTTTTTCATGTATTATTTATTTGATATGAATTACTTATGATTTACCCGTTTTTCACTTGATATTATGTAGCGCAACTTTTTTTACAACTGTGAAATTGTGTGAATGCATCAATGCAGTGCATGTTATCTCAGCTTGCAGAGCTTGGATTCATTGAATGAGTTTACCAAAAAGGTAAGTATTGCAGAATATACCAACTTATGCTACATAACTAAGCTCCATTTCATGCTGGATAAACTAAATTATTAATGTATCTTAAATAGAAAACTATCTTTTAGATAGATTTTTACTTCAAAAGCATTTTATTAAAATAAATTTGATAAAAATTGAAAAAAATTCAGATTTTACATCAAAAAATCCGTTTTTGTTTTTTTTTTAAATCATTGGTTTTATCCACCCTGAGTGGGGCTTTGCTTAGGAGCTTTTGGCTTTTTTTACAAAGCTGCTAAACTCAACTCTATAAAAGCCTATGTGTCAATGTACACATAGGCTGCTGCGGTTAGGGGAGCTTCAACCTCCCTCTCCTGAACGCAAAAGATTCGCGTTCAGCATAGGAATGTTTTGAACACCGGCCACAAAATCCTGGTAAAATCGCTGCACAATTTTTCTGTGTTTTCCCGCAGCCGGTGGTCAAAGTTGGCTATGTGTACATGAAGCCTTAGAAAGGTTCTTGTCCAAGGCAGAGTGATAGCAAATGCGCTCAAAGCTCCAAGTTTGTATGCCGGTGTATAATTCCCAGGGGGCCATGCAGCGACACAATGTGAGTGTGATGAAGTCACACGGGTGATGACATAACGCCTAAGGGCAGAGCCAACACTACCCCCTCTCCCCGTTCTATATTTACATTAGAGCTGCACGATTAATCGTATTAAAATCGCGATCTCGATCTACCCCCTGCGATCTGCATTGGGCATTACCGCGATTTTCAGTGCAGTTAATGGGGTCCGACTTGAGGGGCGATTAAGAGCGACTTGACAGTAATAAAAGTGCCTGAAGTCTTTCCAAGTCGGAGCGAATTGAGTCTCAGGGGAGAGAGCAAAGTCTGGGCAGACAGCCAACTTCTGAGTCATCATTGATAAGAGTTACAAAGTCATTTACTTTAAAGGCATTGAACTCTCTTTTTGGAAAAATTACCCCTTTCAAAAACCTAAACAGTGCTGTTAGCCCAATTTTTTTGTATATTTACTATATTACGCCGCGAGAATCGTGAGAGAATCGTGATCTTTATTCTAAGCAAAAAAATCGTGATTCTCATTTTGGCCAGCATCGTGCAGCTCTAATTCACATTCAGGTTGAGCTGCACAGCTCCCTGAGAATTATACAAATTTTATAGCTTTGTGTCATTAGTGGAGACCTATTCGAACCGCTGTTTACATGTTTGAGATGCTTTTATTCTTTTTTTTGTGAGTATATCTGCTCTTGGTAATAATAAATATTTAAAAATGGAGAACACTAGATATTATCTGTGTAAAAAAATGGCTGCGCTAGATAAATGAGCAAAAAGACATTAAGAACAGTCTATGTATTCCTCCTTATAATAACTCCAAAATTGCGAACATGTATGTTGATAGCAGAAAGGGAACAACACCCCGTGTACTCAAATTAATGTGTATCCACCACTGAACAATTAAAGGCTTACCAGATGCCCCTGGAAGCCAGGCATTCAAATATCCACAATCTCTGAGATGATTAGTCAGGGTTAAATCTCCTTCCTACAGCCTCCACAGTGTGTGGGAAATAACTCTCCTCTAATAAGCATCCGGAACGCTGCCACTCCAAAGTTAATCACAAGCACAGGTACCGAGCAAAAAGAAGAGAGGCCCACATAGTGAAGTACAGTATTGGAAAGTTTAATAGACACCGTTCAGGGTACTCACATAAAACTCAGCATAAAAAGCGTTGTGACCATAGACCGGCCGGTCCTCATGTAAACAAAAACGGATGGTGACGTCAGCGCGTCCTCCCAACGTACGTTTCATCACAAATGACGTCGTCTGGGGATAGGACGCGCAGCTGTGTCACCATCTATATATACAGCGGCCGCCCACAGAGTCTGAGATGCGAGCGGCCATTTTAGTTGATGGAAAGGATCCCTTAGGGGAAAAAAATTGTAAGCAATCACTTTAATTACTGGACGAGATCCCTTATATTAAAAACAAAGTACTCAAACTCCAAATCAAAATGGGAAGGGAGGGGGAATGGCAAGACAATGATAAAAGGCTGAACTGGACTTAGATCGAGTTTCTCAGCCCGCAATATATCACCCCATCCGCTCCAAAATCTCAAAAGGCTGGATGGATAGTAGAAATAGCGTATTTAAACCAATTTCAGGCAGCTCAAATTTCAGACCGCGTTTACATAGATACCGCCATTTAGACCCCATTTAAAAAAAGGATATGAATTAAAATTAGCTACATTTTATACACAATCCCATCAAAAATTATATGAATATATAGCCAAAGATTTATATAAAACTGACTCTAAGTAAAAATATTATGAATCTGAATCATAAAGAATAATCAATATAAAGAATTTAATGTAAACGATGAAAAAAATAATGAAAAAAAAATATAGAATAAAAATAAAAATAAAAATTAAAAGTTAAAAAAAAAAATATATGAATTAAATGTAAATGAAAAAATGATAACAATAACAATACACAAATGTTCATGAAATAATAATAAAATTCACATAGGTTTATGAATTGTCAATTAAAGCGTTGACATCAGTGTCTACATTTAACCCATAGGGGGTATAGGATTTAACCCTATAAATCCAGGACATCTCAGGTTTAGAGATGCCCCTAAGAGTAGAGCCACCCCGCCAATGAGGTTTAAAATGGTCAATACCCAAAAATAAAATTTTGGATGGATCCCTACTGTGGTGGTCCCGGTAATGTTTGGACAAAGAATGATTTTTAAAACCGGTGAGTATGTTGGGTTATATGTTCGTTGAGCTGGACTTGTAAAGGACGTTTAGTCCGGCCCACATACTGCAACCCACATGGGCACTGTATCATATAAACCACAGCCTTTGTATAAGAGGTAATGAATGGCCCAATCCTGAACTGGACTGATCTACTCGTTGACATAAAGGTCTGGGCCTTCCTCCTCGTAAGGCTGTTCAATGAACAAACCCTACACTTCCCACATTTATAAAAGCCCGTAAGTTCCTGAAAAAAGGCCAGATGTTTGATGGGAGGGTTGAGCACATTTGGAGCTATTGTATTTCTAAGGGAGGAAGCCCCCTTGTAAATTACAGCCGGATGGTCCGGAAGACTATTCCCAAGAACCTGATCACTTTTTAGGATGTGCCAATGTTTTGATATTATTTGTTTCACCTTCCTAGCCTGGTAGGAATAGGTGGTGATAAAAGGCAATTGAGGGGAATTATGTTGTCTGTCCACCTCAGATCTTTCCGTCAATAGGTCGTCTCTACTCATCTTTGTGACGGCGTCCAAAGTGGATGCTAAGAATTCACTACCATACCCCTTATCTCTAAACCTTTGGGTTAAAATGTCTGATTGCTGAACAAAGTCTCCTAACTCCGTACAGTTGCTCCGAGGGCGCATATACTGGCTCTTAGGAACCCCCTTGAGCCAAGGGGGGTGGTGGCAGCTATTCAGGGGAATAAATAATTACGGTCAGAGGCCCTAAAATGAGTTGAGGTGGTAAATTGACCATTTTTTACCTCTATATTGAGATCCAGAAAGTTAACTTTCTTCGGATGGGCCACATAACTAAATACAATCCCTCTATCGTTGTTAAGAGATAGGAAAAAATCACTAAGGCTCTGGAGGTCACCATCCCATAGGAGGAGGACATCGTCTATATACCTGGCCCAAAGGACTATTTCAGGTCTGCGTTGAGCATAGACGACGTCCTCCTCCCACAGGGCCATAAATAGATTAGCCAGGCTGGGTGCATACTTAGCACCCATTGCAACCCCCCTGATCTGACTGTAATACTTCTGGTCAAACCAGAAGTAGTTGTGGGTAGCGGCGAACTCTAAAAGTTCCATGATAAATTCTACTTGTTCTTGGGGTAAGTTTGAATCTCTCTCCAAATAGTATCTTACCGCAAACAGACCCAATTGATGGGGTATAATGGTGTTCAGAGATGTGACGTCTGCTGTCACTAACAGTAAGCTTTCCGATGGAGTATAATTTGAAAGGATATTCAACGCATGTCTGGAGTCTTTAATATAAGAGGGCATGCGTCTCACCAATGGTTGAAGAAAGAAATCGATATATCTGTCCACCCGGGAGGTTACTGAATTGATAACACTGACGATAGGGCGCCCGGGTGGGCAGACAGGATCTTTATGTAATTTTGGCAAATAATATATTACCGGAGTCCAGGGAGCTTTTGGTACCAGAAAATTCCCTTCTTTTTTGGTGAGTATACCCCTCTGGAGACCTCTAGTGATTATTTTATTAAGGGCAGAGCCAACACTACCCCCTCTCCCCGTTCTATATTCACATTCAGGTTGAGCTGCACAGCTCCCTGAGAATTATACAAATTTTATAGCTTTGTGTCATTAGTGGAGACCTATTCGAACTGCTGTTTACATGTTTGAGATGCTTTTATTCTTTTTTTTGTGAGTATATCTGCTCTTGGTAATAATAAATATTTAAAAAATGGAGAACACTAGATATTATCTGTTTTTATTAAGAGGATTGTTGAAGGAGCTACAGGAATATAAACTTGGTTGCCAAACTTGGATAGCTCCCAGTGTATGGTATCACCGGCTTCATGTTTACCGTTTAATTGCTGTTGGACCTCCTATGATTTAGAGGCCTATATGTGAGATGAGCAGATAAGAGAGCATGGTCTGATGGTGACACAGTATTCAGAGATGGGGTTTTTTGCAGGAAGTGTGGTTTGTAAATAAGAGCGTCAACGTGGTTGATTCAGCCCCATATTGGTTCCCAGTGCATCTTGACTATGAAAGACTGAACACTTGGACTTTCTATATTAGTTTTTTATGCAACATTTCACCATTTATACAAAGTTCATATTTATGTTTGCACTACTATTTGTGTATGTGATTGATTTAATTTGTTGTTGACACACATTGGATTTCATGCTGAAATACATTGCACTATTACTTTGGGTTGTGAGATAGACACTTTTTTTGTTTTTTTGGATTTACATCATGAGAACATATCACTAGATGCCTTTTAAGCACTGCATAATTGTTATTAATTTAATAATGATCAGGACAGGTCTTCTAAGCATTTCAGTTTTGTTTTTTTTTTTGTTTTCTACAACAGAAGTTGTCAAGCAGGGTTTGTCTGAATTCACTGAGATGGTGAAGGGAGAAGGCTTTTCATCTCTGTGCTTCTCTCCCTCTATATGGTTTTATGGGAAAATTTTAGCCTGAGCTGTCATGGAAGCAATGTTACCAGAAACTGTGTTGCTTTTGCAGCACACATACAATGGATATAAAAAGTCTACACGCCCCTGTTAAAATGTCAGTTACTGGGATATAAAAAAATGAGACAAAGATAAATCATTTTAGAAGTGTTTCCATCTTTTTAATGCAACCTATGAACTGTACAACTCAATTGAGGAACAAACAGAAATCTTTTAGGGTGGGGGGGGGGGGGGGGTGGGGTATAAAAATAAAAAAACGAAATTAATGTGGTTGCATAAGTGTGCACTTCCTCTTATAACTGGGGATGTAGCTGTGTTCAGAATTAAGAAATCATATTCAAACCTATGTTAAATAGGAGTCAGTACACACCTGCCATCATTTAAAGTGCTTCTGATTAACCCCAAATAAAGTTCAGCTGTTCTAGTAGGTCTTGACATTTTCTTAGTCACATCCTACAGCAAAAGCCATGGTCCGCAGAGAGCCTCCAAAGCATCAGGGTACAAAAAAATTTCCAAGGCATTAGATATACCATGGAACACCATGAAGACAGCCAGTTAACAACCGGCCCATAGCCAAATGACAGCTAAAGGACGATTGCTTAACTCTGGGAGGGCCCTGGGGCGCGCACTCGGGAACATCCACAGATCGCCATCCATCCATCCATGCTCACCCAGCCATCCTTGCCCACCCAGCCATCCTCACCCAGCCAGCCATCCGTGCTCACCCAGCCAGCCATCCATGCTCGCCCACCCAGCCATCCATACTCGCCCACCCAGCCATCCATACTCGCCCACCCAGCCATCCATACTCGCCCACCCAGCCATCCATACTCGCCCACCCAGCCATCCATACTCGCCCACCCAGCCATCCATACTCGCCCACCCAGCCATCCGTGCTCACCCAGCCATCCGTGCTCACCCATGCATCCGTGCTCACCCATGCATCCGTGCTCACCCATGCATCCGTGCTCACCCATGCATCCGTGCTCACCCATCCGTCCGTCCTCACCCATCCGTCCGTCCTCACCCATCCGTCCGTCCTCACCCATCCGTCCGTCCTCACCCATCCGTCTGTCCTCAGTCGTCCCCATCCGCCGTGCTCAGTCGTCCCCATCCGCCGTGCTCAGTCGTCCCCATCCGCCGTGCTCAGTCGTCCCCATCCGCCGTGCTCAGTCGTCCCCATCCGTGCTCATCCATCCCCATCCATGGCTCATTTGTGCCTTATTAATGCTCATCTATACCACATCAGTTCTCATCCGTGACACATCCATGCCACTACTGTGCCTATCCGTGCCACTGCAGTGCCCATCTGTGCCACTACAGTGCCTATCCATGCCACTACAGTGCCTCACAATAGTGTAATAGGTAGTCAAATTAGATTTGAAATTTATGCCCCTAGAACACCTGTTTTCATTTTCTTTCCACATTTTCCAAAAACTTGTGGAAAAAATGACATGTTCAAAAGACTCATTATGCCTCCTAGAATATACGTTGGGGTGTTGACTTTTCAAAATGGGGTCATTTTTGGGGGTCTCCATTGTCCTGGTGCTACAGGACCTTCAAAAGTGCAAGAGGTAGTCAAGAAATTAAATGTGTAATTTATGCTCCTAGAACGCCTGATGCCGCTCTCTACATGTTGGGCCTCTGTATGTGGCCAGGCTGTGTAAATGTCTCATACATGTGGTATCGCCATACTCAGGAGGAGTAGTAGCATGTGTTTTGGGGTGTAATTTGTGATATGCATATGCTGGGTGTGAGAAATAATCTGTTAATATGACAATCTTGTGGAAAGAAAAAAAATCTTCCCTTTGCAATGAATTGTGGGAAAAAATTACAACTTCAAAAAACTCACCATGCCTCTTATTAAATACTTTGGAATGCCTACTTTCCAAAAAGGTCATTTGGGGGATATTTGTACTTTCCTGACATGTCAGGGTCTCAAGAAATGAGATAGGCCGTGGGAACGTCAGTACATCAGGTGTCATCAATTTTCAGTGATTGGCACCTTAGCTTGTAGAATCTATAACTTTCACAAAGACCAAATAATATACACTTATTTGAGTTTTTTTTTTACCAAAGATATGTAGCAGTATACATTTTGGCCAAAATGTATGAAGAAAAATTATTAATTTGCAAAATTTTATAACAGAAATGAAGAAAAATGCATTTTTTTTTTTACAAAATTTTCAGTCTTTTTTCATTTATAGCGCAAAAAAAATAAGAAAAACCCAGTGGTGATTCAATACCACCAAAAGAAAGCTCTATTTGTGTGAAAAAAGGACGCAAATTTCATATGGGTACAGTGTCGCATGACTGAGTAATTGTCATTCAAAATGTGAGAGCACTGAAAGCTGAAAATTGGTCTGGTTGTTAAGGGCATTTAAGTGCCCAGTGGTCAAGTGGTTAAAAGAGCTGCAAGAATATCTGGCAAGTACTGGCTGTGTGGTACATGTGACAACAATCTCCTGTATTCTTCATATGTCTGGGCTATGGGGTAGAGTGGCAAGACGGAAGCCTTTTCTTACGAAGAACAACATCCAAGCCTGGCTAAATTTTGCAAAAACACATCTGAAGTCTCCCAAAAGCATTTGGGAAAATGTGTTCTGGTCTGATGATACCAAGGTTGAACTTTTTGACTATAATTCCAAAAGATATTTTTGCCGCAAAAACAACACTGCACATCACCAAAGGAACACCATACCCACAGTGAAGCATGGTGGTGGCAGCATCATGCTTTGGAGCTGTTTTTCTTCAGCTGGAACAGAGGCCAAGTTAGTTAAGGTAGAGGGAATTATGAACAGTTCCAAATACCAGTGAATATTGGTACAAAACCTTCAGGCTTCTGCTAGAAAGCTGAACATGAAGAGGAACTTCATCTTTCAGCATGACAACGACCCAAAGCAAATATATCCAAATCAACAAAGGAATAGCTTCACCAGAAGAAGATTAACGTTTTGGAATGGCCCAGCCAGAGCCCAGACCTGAATCCAATTGAAAATCTGTGGGGTGATCTGAAGAGGGCTGTGCACAGGAGATGCCCTCGCAATCTGACAGATTTGGAGTGTTTTTGCAAAGAAGAGTGAGCAAATATTGCCAAGTCAGGATGTGCCATGCTGATACTCATGCCCAAAAAGACTGAGTGCTGTAATAAAATCAAAAGGTGCTTCAACAAAGTATTCGTTTTAAGGGTGTGCACACTTATGCAACCATATTTTTGTTTTTACTTTCCTCCACCTAAAAGATTTCAGTTTGTTCCACTGAGTTGTACAGTTTATAGGTCACATTAAAGGTAGAAAACGTTCTGAAATTATTTATCTTTGTCTCATTTTTTACATCACAGAAACCTGACATTTTAATAGGGGTGTGTAGACTTTTTATATCCACTGTATGTAATGTATGTGTGTGTATATTTAGAATGCATTTGATTGAAAGCAACAGAGCCAATGGCGCCGTTGCTGTGTCTCAGCCAATCAGGAGGGAGAGTCCTGGATGTCCGAGACACTCATGTAACATCGCTGGATATAGATAAGCTCAGAGAAGTATTGGGGGGGGTGGGTGGCTGCTGCATACAGAAGGTTTTTTTTATCTTCATGCATAGAATGCATGAAGATAAAAGAACCTTCCGACTTTACAACCACATTCAGACCTGATTCACACATAGTTTGAGATAGTTTGAGCAGCTAATAAAAAAATATCCTTTGCAGTGGTGCCAGGGTGGATTTGATTTAAATCAAGTCAATTTAAATCACTAGTAAAAAGGCTTGATTTAAATCAACTCAATTTGAATCATAATTTTTAAAGAGCAACTGTCATCTCTGTCCCACAGCGGCTCCTCCTCTGACCCGGTGTTGGCTCACCGACAGTCCCATTCACTTTAATGGGGCGGCTGGTGATGCAGTGACACAACAAGGTGAGGGACGTGGCGGCTGCAGGTGAGTGGATGCCCGCTAACAGGCGCTGCCATGATGGATCTGAAATGACAGGAGCTCTTTAAATGTAAGGACTTATTCTTGCTGGTAGTTAGAATCAAAATAATATTTGAAAACAAAATAAAGGTTTCCTATTTAGAATAATAAGCTATCAGGTTAGTAAAACAGAGATATCGGAACTGATTCAATCTTACAGTTTGTAGTGTACATAGATTTGCAAAACAATGGGATAAAGGAATATTCTTGAACTTGTTTTATCTCATGGTTACTGTGAAATTGTGTGAATGCATCAATGCAGTGCATGTTATCTCCGCTTGCAGAGCTTGGATTCATTGAATGAGTTTACCAAAAATGTAAGTATTACAGAATATACAAACTCATGCTACATAACTAAGCTCCATTTCATGCTGGATAAACTAATTTATTAATGTATCTTAAATAGAAAACTATCTTTTAGATAGATTTTTACTTCAAAAGCATTTCATTAAATTCACTGACAGACGCAGCTCTTCATTGACTTTGTGGGCTTTTATGTTCGTCCCACTAGGAGTTAACTAGGCAGGGAAAAGAATCAGCTGGCCCCTCCCCTGGGGGCCGTCCTCTCTTCCTACATCAAACCCCCTCACAGTATAGCTCTTCAGTTTTCAATGCCTAGTTCGCAAGGAGTTGACCTGGCTTCCCTGCTAGGGGAACTGCGGTCCTATTGTGACCATTTTTTACTTTTTGCCTTTATGTTTTTACTGCAATCAAGATGATCTACTATCAAGAAGCCGGTCGGGGCATAGAGAGTCCTGGAGCTCTGTACTTTCCCAGACCTGGCCAACATGATGCGAAGCCAGTCCCGCTATGGGGGACCCGCCGCATCTTGCCCGTTCCGTGCGGACGGCCCAGGATAGAACTCCCCTGTTGGTCCCCTTTACCGATGCGATTCGGCAGGTCAACTTTGGGCCTGCAGCATACCGCACATCAGGGGCGGAAAGTCTGCTTTTGAGTGGCTACCGTGACGTTGGACTGGTAAGTGAGCGCCCTGCCTTCCCCCCTTTTTAAGGGCATGAAGGGGGCCCGACGACCGGCACTCAACCCTGTGTTTTCACAATTGTCCCGGGGTAGCCACTGGTGGGAACTGCTCTCCATCTTGCCCCCTGCCCCCCCCCCCCCCCCAGCACCGCCGCGATCGTTCCGGCCTTCTCGTCCGGATCACCATGCGGTGATCGGCCGCCATTTTGCGGCGGACCGCCGCCATTTTGCCGTAGCCGCGGACATTTTCGGGCTATGGGGCTTTCCCTCTAGCGCTCGGAGCGGCCATTTTCAGTACTGCACGTTTCCTAAAGGTGTGTTCAGCCCCTAGTGTTTCACGGCGGCCATTTTGACTGCATGCTCTGCGAATCTACACGTGGCTGCAGCTTCTCCCTTCTCAGGAACGGCGGTGATACGGGCAGCTCTTCTGACGATCTGCACAAGGCGGAACAGCAAGTATAGCTCCCTCTGGGTGCTGGTGGTGGCGGGGTGCTGTCTTCTGTAACTGTGGGTGTGTGGCTGTGTGGGGGCGCCCCTTCCATCCCTGTGTTTTTTTTTCTGGGACAACTATGGCTGATCTCCCTGCTGCACCTGCTGAGGTGGCACAGATCAAGGGGCTTTTCTTAACCTGCTGCGGGCGGTGAGTTTTTTCCCAGTGAGGACGCCGCTATGCGGGTCCCCAGGAAGCGTCCCCCTCCCCCTCTTTATCATCAGGGGAGAATTCTGAGCCGGATGTGGCCTCAGGGGTCTCAGGTGGTGTCAGTATTCTAACTGAGGGGGACCAGGGGCCAGCAGCTGCCAAATAAAAAAGGCAATTGTCGCTGGCATTCGCACAGAGTTGCAGCTGGATCAAAAAATTTGCCTGCTGCGTATGTGTTTGGATCTTTTGGGCCCCCAAGAATGAATTTTCTTTTGACCATCTCCTATTGTGAGTGGCAGCGCCTGCAGCGTTCCTCCTCACTGACAACACGCTTTGCGGTTCGCTATCTCTTTGAGGAGAGCTTCCAAACAAATGGGGATCACCCGTGGTGGATCCACCAATTGCACGCCTTATCAAGGCGACTACTATTCCTATGGAAGGTACCCCTTCCATCTAGGATTCCGCTGAAAAAAAAAAAAAAAGACAGAGGCACTTTTGAAGTCCCTATTCTTGAACGTGGGCTCTGCTGTGCGACAGGCTCTGGCTTCGGCCATGACGGCACAGCATCTAGCTGTATGCATGGAAGAACTCATGAAGGACTTATTAGGATGATGGAGGCGCCGCAGAAGGCTGAGTTTACTCCAAGGGTTGTTAATACCTCTGTGAATGGATATTCTGACCTTGTTGTCCAGAATATCGATCTCGGCCGTCAGACTTCGGCGAATTCCTTGGCAGCGTTCCTGGTACAGGGACCACGCTTCCAAAAGAGTTTTGGCTGACCTCCCTTTTCAGGGTGGGCGTCTAGTTGGTGTGTCTTGATGAAATCATCAAGGTTTTCGCGGGGGGTAAGGGCCCTTTCCTTCCGGAGCCCCGCAGGCGAGAGTTTCGCCGTAGACAGGAGCCCTCTACTTCGGGTCAGAAGAAGCTTTTCGCGCCCCGGGCGCAGCAGAAAAAGGGACCCGTTCCAGTAAGGTCGCTGCAGGGACCGGTAGACGGCAGTGGCATCGCAAACAGAAGACGGAGGACAAGTCTTCCTCAGCCTGATGGGTGACCCCCACTCGAGTGTCGGGTGGGGGGACGTCTTCTGGGGTTCGCAGAAGGTAGCTGGCTCACTTTTCCGACCCCTGGGTCTGGGTGGTGGTGTCCACCGGGTACAGGATAGAGTTCATCTCTCTACCTTAGACAGGTTCTCCCCATCAAATTTAAGTCTCCCGCAGGAGCGCAGGAAAGTACTTTTCCGCGGTGGTGCAGGCCCTCTCAGACCAAGGGGTGATTGTACCAGTTCCCCCAGGGGAGAGGTTTCGAGATTTTTACTCAAATCTTTTCGTGGTACCCAAAAAGGGGGAGGGATTTCGGCCCATCCTGGACCTGAAGTCTGTTCGGTCGGTGGTGGCCGCCCTTCACCTGGGGGGGGGGGGGACTTTTTCGGCGTCGTTGGACACCAGGGATACTGTGGGTCTATGAGGTCTGCCAACCTTCCTCCGTGAATGCTGAAGAAGTCCAAATCATTGGTCGGCTTCAGGTCGTCCCTACGGTAGCACTACGTGTGTAAGAGGAGGTCTAGGCTCCGTCTCAGGCGAGCGGACTCGTCTAGCAGGTCCATACGGTGATACCGTTACGGAGAGACTGCGTCGGTGCGGTTGTGGCCCGATCGTTTGGAACACTTCTGGGCCCCACGTCTCCAGTCCGGCTTCCCCTCTCGATGTTTAACTTTTACCGCTATGGGGTGGCGCTTGGCGTCCTTTTCGACACAACGCCTACCTACCCATGTACCTCCTTTGAGTAGGGACCACAGGTTGCTGCGGCTTTTTCAGGGGGGGGGGGGG
>BLSH010022783.1:1452559-1475014 GCA_018402905.1 Glandirana rugosa
AGTGGTGTTCTACATTTAGTAACCACTCGGAGTTTTTGTCCTTCCGGTCTAATCTCAAACGGTTTGTTTTTGTTTTTGTTTGGCAAACTCTAATCTGGCCTTCCTGTTTTTGAGGCTCACCAATGATTTACATCTTGTGGTGAACCCTCTGTATTCACTCTGGTGAAGTCTTCTCTTGATTGTTGACTTTGACACACATACACCTACCTCCTGGAGAGTGTTCTTGATCTGGCCAACTGTTGTAAAGGGTGTTTTCTTCAACAGGGAAAGAATTCTTCAGTCATACACCACAGTTGTTTTCCGTGGTCTTCAGGGTCTTTTGGTGTTGATGAGCTCTCCAGTGCGTTCTTTCTTTTTAAGGATGTTCCAAATCGTTGATGGCTTGCTTCACTGATAGTGACAGCTCTTTGGATCTCATATTGAGAGTTGACAGCAACAGATTCCAAATGCAAATAGCACACTTTAAATGAACTCTGGACCTTTTATCTGCTCCTTGTAAATTGGATAATGAGGGAATAACACACACCTGGCCATGGAACAGCTGAGCAGCCAATTGTCCCATTACTTTTGGTCCCCTAAAAAGTGTGAGGCACATATACAAACTGTTGTAATTCCTACACCGTTAATCTGATTTGGATGTAAATACCCTCAAATTAAAGCTGAAAGTCTGCAGTTAAAGCACATCTTGTTTGTTTTATTTCAAATCCATTGTGGTGGTGCATAGAGCCAAAAAGATTAGAATTGTGTCAATGTCCCAATATTTATGGACCTGACTGTAGGTTGGGGTGTTTATTTTCCAAATTGGGGTCATTTTTTGGTGCTACATGGCCTTTAAAATTGTAAGAGGTAGTCTAGAAATGAGTTGTGTAATATATGTCCCTAGAACGCCTGACGGTGCTCCCTGCATGTTGGGCCTCTGTATATGGTTCAGCTGTGTAAAATTCGCACACATGTGGCATCCCCATACTCAGTATGAAGTAGCAGAATGTGTTTTGGGATGTAGTTGCAAGAATGCATAGGCTGTGTTTGAGAAATAACGTGTTATTATGACAATTTTATGAAAAAAGAAAAACCTTCATTTTGCAAAGAATTGTGGGAAAAAATTACTACTTCAAAAAGCTCACCATGCCTCTTACTAAATAGCTTTGACTGTCTACTCTCTCAAAGGGGGTCATTTTGGAGGTATTTGTACTTTCCTGGCTTGTTAGGGTCTCAAGAAATGAGAGAGGCCATCAGTACATCAGGTGTGGTCAATTTTCAATGATTGGCACCATAGCTTGTAGACTCTATAACTTTCACAAAGACCACATAATATGCATTTATTTGGGTTATTTTTATCAAAGATATGTAGCAGTATAGATTTTGGACAACATTTATGAAGAAAAATTAGTAATTTGCAAAATTTTATAACAAGAACGAAGAAAAATTCTTTTTTTTACAAAATTGTTGGTCTTTTTTCAATTATAGCGCAAAAAATAAAAAACCCAGTGGTGATTAAATACCACCATAAGAAAACTTTATTTGTGTGAAAAAAGGACAAAACCTTCATATGGGTACAGTGTTGCATGACTGAGTAATTGTCATTCAAATTGTGAGAACGCTGAAAGCTGAAAATTGGTCTGGTTAGGAAGGGGGTTTAAGTGCCCACTGGGCAAGTGGTTAAAGCGGAGTTCCACCCATTTAAAAGTCAGCAGCTACAAAAAGTGTATTCACCTATCCCACGGTCCAGCGATGTGGCCGCCCGATGCATTGCTCCTCTCCCCCTCCCCTCCACGGCACCAACATAGCAAGTGTGGGCGTGCACTGCACTTGCGCGAGTGCTGTGAATGACCGGGCAATCTTCTGGGACTTGTGACATGTCCCAGAAGATCCCATGGGAGGGAGGGGGGAGAGGTGAACTTCCTTCTGACTCCACGGCACCAGGAGAGGAAGTGGAGCTGGGACCCTGTCAAAATCGCTGGGAGGGAGGGGGGAGAGGTGAACTTCCTTTCCTGAGGAGAGGAAGTGGACCTGGGACCCTGTGAAAACAGGGTCCCACCCCCCTCCCCAAAAAAAAAAAAATGACATGCCAATTGTGGCATGACAGGGGGTCACCTACACTTAAAGCAGAAGTTCTACTTTTGGGTGGAACTCCGCTTTAAGCCAGGGATACCCTAAGATAAGGGGATAAGCAGGAGGTGAGATCAATTACAATCTGTTTGTCTTCCTATGAAATTCCCCAGTGGTCAGAATAATAGGTACCGTTCACAAGTTGACCAGGCCCATGGGCAAGGTAGAGTTATCAACAGCTAAGACTAAAAATGGTCTGTGCATCTTAGTCACAGGAATCTGTAGATGGTGTGCTATCTGATGAGAAAACTTAGCAGAACTAAGTTGTGCAGGAACAAATAGTTTATCTCAGAGGGAAACTGACTGTTAGGAAAAATGGCCATTTCTAGCCTCCCGTGCGCGCACCTGGGCATGCCAATGGCGCCAAAACACTCTATTTAGCTGGACAGCACCCTGCAGCGGATGCTGTCCATTCTACAGCGTTCCAGTGTGTTCCCGTGGCTTGTTTTGCTAAGGCTTGCCTGACCTTCATTTGAACTCTGCCTGCACCGACCCTCAGCCTGTCTACGACCACGCTTCTGCCTGACCCTCTTATACCTCAGCTGCCTGCCTGTTAAAGACCCTGCCTGTATCTGACGACCCGCTTGCCTGCTCCCTTTGTACCGCACTTGCCAGCTTGTTACTGACCCGGCCTGCATCACCACTCTTCTGTCTGCATAAGCTCCTGGAGGATCCTCACAACACCATCTGCATCCGTACCAGCCCTCGTGCCCCCCTGTGCTCCGGAATCTCCTGTCAGGGGTTCCTGAACCAGGGCCGTAAGAGAGGTTGCCCTCTGCACAATCAGACTCCACCACCAGGTACATGACACTGACACATTATAGCCTATAGAAGCAGACCCCACCTGCACTAGACTCTTGCCATTTCTCGGCTTATAAGGGCAGCTGGCAACAAAGTGGTTGTGGTTGCCACAGTATAAGCAGAGTCCCTGAGATCTTCTGCTAGCCTTCTGCCCAGAGGATAAATGGGTAGCGCCAATTTTCATGGGCTCATCCTCCAGGACAGGTTGAGAGGGCTCAGGAAGGGTTGATGACGTAGGCAGCTTATTGGGGGCAAAGAAACAGACCTCTCTGTATGCCTTTCTGGCGCCTGTCTATACGGATGGCTACTTGCATGGCTTCATTCAATTACTTTGGTTCAGGGTAGTGTACTAAGGAATCTTTGAGGGAGTCTGATAAGCCTAACCTGAACTGGCTTCTTAGAGCTGGGTCATTCCACCTTGAGTCAGGTGGCCAGCGCCGGAAATCAGGACAGTATTGTCAAGCGATGCTTTTATCCTGATGTAATGACCTAAGGTTAGTTTCAGCTGAGTGGGCATGGTCAGGATCATTATAGAGTAAACCTAAGGCCTTGAAAAAAACTTCAACTGACCCTCTGGCTGAGTCATCTGTGGGGAGACTAAAAGCCCAAGACTATGGATCCCCCTGCAACCATGTAATAAGCAGGTCAAACCGCTGTGCTTCAGAACCAGAGGAATGTGGCTTAAGCTTAAAGTACAGCATACAACTATTTTTAAAGTTGGAAAAAATATGGGGGTCACCAGAAAAACGATCAGGCGTGTTAACTTTGGGCTCTAGCTCCTGCATTACTGCTGGAGGTGCGTTTACATGCACAGACAGTTCCTGGACTTGGCATGTCAGCTTGCAAATTTCCTCAGCAAATAAACAAGCATGTGCAAAGTCCATCTTAACCACTTCAGCTCCGGAAGGATTTCCCAGGTTAGGACCAGAGCACTTTTTGAGATTCGGCACTGCGTCGCTTTAACTGACAATTGCACGGTCGTGCGGCGTTGTACCCAAAGGAAATTTGCGTCCTTTTTTTCCCACAAATAGAGCTTTCTTTTTATGGCATTTGATCACCTCTGCATCATTTCTGATCGCCGCTATAAACAAAAAAAAGAGCAACAATTTTGCAAAAAAAAAAAACAATATTTCTTACTTTTTGCTAAAATCCAAATCCAAAAAAAAAATATAAAAAATATTTTTTTTCATCAGTTTTGGTCAATTTATATTCTTCCTCATATTTTTGGTAAAAAAAATCGCAATCAACGTTTATTGATTGGTTTGCGCAAAAGTTACCGCGTTTACGGGTGATTTTTTAAAATTTTTTACTAGTAATGGGGGCGATCTATGATTTTTAGTGGTACTGCGACATTGCGGCGGACATGTTGGACCATTTTGACCCTTTCTTGGGACCATTGGCACTTATACAACGATCAGTGCTATAAAAATGCACTGATTACTGTGTAAATGCCATTGGCAGTGAAGGGGGTTAACCTGCAGGGGTCAGGGAAAGGGTTAACTGTGTTCCCTAGGTGTGTTCTAACTGTGGGGGGGGGCTGTGCTACCATGGGCATAAGAGATCTAACTGATCCCAGTGACAGGGATCAGTAGATCTCCTATGCCCCCACTGACAGAGCGGGGAACCAACATGTTTACATCAGCGGTTCCCCCGTTCTTTTACTGTGGCAGCTCATCGTGGCTCGCCGGCCGACATCGGGTCCGCCCGAGCCGCGGGCACACTCCTCCGGAGTATGGCGATTCGCAGGACGTGTCTACACTGCCGCGGTAAATATACTGTAGCCAGTGTGGAAGTGGTTAACAGAAATCTTTTTTTTTTCGTAAAAGGCTTGTGATAATGTCACATGCACCCCAACGCAGGTGGTCAGACACTATAGCTGGCTACTGTGTTCTTCACCTATAGCAGCCCCCTTTCCCATAAGGCAAGCAGGCCTACTGGTACTTGGTTGCCTCCAGGTCTTATACACAATGCTTTAGTACTTGGCCACCACACCAGGGCAGGCACGAATTGAACAGAGCAAACAGGTACTTGCGGTTGGCAAACAAGCAGAGTGATTCTATAACAGTCCAGGTAAAAAGGCAGGCTGAGTTCAGAGAATAGTCCAAAATCTGGTCCAAGGTCATACACAGGGAAATCCAATCTAACAGAGCAAGGCAGACAGACAGGGGGCTTGATCAGGGGTTAAACACATAACACTCTCCATCACAATCACGTGAGTGAGGGTTTGGCTAGCTTATAGCAAGTTTGGTTTCCACCCAGAGACTGATCACATTAATCACCTTGCAGGTGGACAGACAGACAAGGAGAGTGCCATAGCCAAAACCCAGGTGCTAAAATGAGGACTAGGAGCACTAGATTCTCCTGACACCTATTCCCTGGGCACTCCCCAGCTCCTGGCACCAGCTTCAGGGGAGAGGAAAGATCGCCAACAATGGCTGCCATGCCTGGGCAGTGATGCCACCCATAGGCTTACTATGGGGCATCGATTGTCAGCTGTCCCTCCCCTCACCTGTAGCCAGCGCCGGGAGCCGATCATGTGACCGGACCAGAGGGCGCAGGGAATAGGTAAGTATAGACATCATTCCTCTACAGCATAGATAGTACAGGACTTAGAATGGGGGAGCAGGTTTAGGATTAGATGGGTTTAGACCAGACTTACACTTTAAGTAATGTCTTTACCTGACCCAATTCTCTGAGGTGGTGCAAGAATTTCTGCTTGTTGCAGCCTGGTGATTCCGCCAGTTTTAGGATTCATGTTGCATTCTTTTCTAAGGCTGAGTTTGCTATTCTAACACAAATAGCAACATTTGACAAGAAAAGGCGACATATGCCATGATTTGCCTGTGGATCAAATGTACCTAAATAGGCCATTCTGCGTCCAAAAAAAATGCAGCGTAGCATAAATCAGGTCGAATGCAGCCTCTGAACTGCCATGTATTTTGCTCAATTAAAGTAAATAGGACTGACGTTCCAAACACTGGTCAAATGCAGAAAAACAGCATTGCTTTATATGAGCCTTAAAAGTAGTTGTTAGAAATTCTGTATATAGCCCTACAGAACAGACAATGCACAGTCAGCATGTGTTTGTCTGCTGCTTAACTGCAGACAGGAACAGGAACTTTATTCAGGGAAAAGACATAAGAGTATTACCATAGATGCAGCTACGAACATGTAAACACTGCCATCTACTGGTTGAATATATCTCTACTAATACTTTTATTCATTTAGTTCAACAGTGATATTAAAGCCTAATACATATTTACATATTTCTACTGCAGATGTTATGACTTAGGGCTTTTGCACATGGGCACCTGAGCCCATTCAATGTAAATTCCAGAATTTTCCCAGGCCAGGTGCTCCGTGTTGGAAAAAGCAACAGCATGTAATGTAGAGTACTGTGAACTATATACAGTATGCGTTATACTTATCTATGTTGACGGTGGCGCTGTAGTATTATAGTGTTATAGTGTGTATGTTATGTAAGTTCAGTGCACTTGTTTGTATTAAGTTCCTGTTTCTATTTCTCCATAAAAGTAAAGCATATTGCTGCATACAAGAAGCTTCCAGCACATTATATCAATACTCTGACAACTCTGCGTACAGCTTCCCATAGGCATAAAGTGTGTACGGCTGTACTCTGCATATATGGTGGTGCTGTCGTATACATGAGTATAGCATATGGTCATATAAAAAAGTAGGAAAATGCCTAATTTTTTTATGCACCCTTATGCTATACTCATTTTTACATGAGTACCACAATATACCAATACCAAGAGCAAAGCCATGCACAGCCATTCATATCTATGGAAAGCTATATGCAGCACCTGGATGGCCCAGGTGGGGAAAACATCAGAATTTACAATAAATGGGTTCAGGCGCTTGTATGCAACCTGGAGAGTGCAGAATCTGGTGCAATTCTGCATAGATACCACTTAGCTTTCAGGTTATTTTGTCAAAGCTTAATTGAACAAGCAAGTTAGAAGCTGATTGGCTACCATGCACAGCTTCACCAAATTTTGCACTCTTTCATTTTAGTAAATCAACCCCTGTATGTCACTTGTTTTTTATTAAAGTTTTCTTTGCTGCAGTTTATACTGGTCTTCTATGTGCTGGTGCCATGTACCATTTTCAGGATGGCTTCTTCCCCTTTGAGGATCCCATGTAGTCCCGCTGTAGCCACCCTTACCTGTGCACACCCTGGAAGGACTACAGGGCGTTTGGGCGCAGGCAAGATCCTTAAATCAATAATAAACTTCTAGAACATGCATACACACTGGAGATGTGTATGATCAGACATGTTGTCCCAATGAATGCAAGCTAGTGAATGGTACTGAACTTGTTAGTGCACTCTCCCAAACAGCAGGGGGAGGATGTGGGTGCATAATATCAGAAAAGTAAGTTTAAACTAAATTTTATTTAGGCCCTGTTCACATATGTGGGCTTAGAAATTGCGCACAGAATATCCCAAATGGCACCCTAAACATGGCGTGATTTTGCAGCGATTGTTGTGTGAAAACACAAGCAAGTATTGCAGCAAAATACAATTGTAAAATTGCTCCTGGCTCAGGGCCAAAATTTGTTCCTTGAGTTTCTTTGGAGCAACAATTGTTAATAAGGCAGCCAATTCAAGTGAATAGGCTGTCCTATGCATGACATGCACATCCACGTGAGAATCGCACATACAAAATTGCAAGGGGAACACAAGTTACCACTATGTGTAATCCTTATTGGGATTCAGATTCAGAAAACTTTATTAATCCTAAAGGGAAGTATTCTGAATCTGAATAAGGCCCAGTTCACTATGCATAGGCTTGTGATTTATGATGGAATCGATTATTGTACTGTGCAAAACTAACAACTATTGTTACGCTGGTGTTAAAAAAAATCAGGCTTTAGTACTACCTTAAAAAATATTTGTTAATGGCAATCTCCAAAATCTCTTTTGCATATCTTATTTTTCTTTTCCTCCCCATTCTTCTCATAGTGGCCATTTTCACTAAGGGCAGATGAATCCATCTCCTTTTACTTCCTGAAACTCTGGTTCTGCCTCCGGGAACATGTGAGGGTGAAGGCACTGGTGATGTAGCCTTCCCAGAATGCGTCTTTGAGGCCAGGGTTACATCACCAGTGCTTCAATCAACCAGGAAGTGGAAAAACAGTAATTGTAAGTAAAATATAAAAAATTATTATTTAACAAGTGAATTCAGGGGATTTCATATCAGCAGCAGATACACCTGCTGGCATGATAGTTAAAAAAAGTGGGGAAAGGTTCGCTTTCAAGTACAAGGGGGTTATGACTCCTATTCCATTTTATGTTTTATAGGTAATTATCTCAAAAAACATTTAAAATGAAATATAAAGGCAGATAAAATGAAAACCATATCATAAATTAGCAAGGAGCTGTAAAGCAGTTATATACACTCGTAGTCTTTCAAACAAATGTTCACATAAATAATCATACGACCATTTATATGAAAATTCTTTGTAGGTTTGATGACTGGATAAATGTCATTCTAAAGTACTTGAAAATGTTCTTTGCTTTTAATACTTGATTTTGGAATTATTGTATTTTCCTGAACGGAACTCACATACACCGTTAGAAATTCATTGATTCAAAAAAGTTTTTGTCATCTTGCTCCATCGAATTTCCTTATCACTGTGGCTGAAAATGAATGTCGATTTGACCCCACTAATGATTAGAGAAACCAATGAATTTCTTAAAAGGGAAAAAATTCTAACTAAAGTCTACTAGTGAATAGCCAGCTTCAGTTTTTATTCTTAGACTTCTAGCATTTTGTTTCACTGTCACTGTGTTTCCCAGCGGTTTATTACTAGAGGAGCTTAGTGCCACATTAAATTTATTAGTGACATTATTGTAACGATAAGACACAATCCATTTGTTGTATACTGTATGACTGGGTGTATTTGCTCAGATAAGGCAGAGATAAGGATATAATTTCTTTTTGTCTCAAGTTGTTTTTCTTTGGAAAGTCCCATATATCTCATTTGGTGTAATAAAATTAATTTTTCATTTACAGAAAGAACTTGCCTTCCCTTAACTTGCCTTGCCGTCCTGCATAAAAGCTCCACTGGATTAGCTGACTTTCCAGCATTGACATGCAACTCTGAGGCTACTGACACTTCAGTTGCTTGGTTTCTGAGCAATTCTAAGCTTTCATCAACAGATTTTCAAAGAAAGCCATACAGCATGGCCAAACACTGTTTTCCTTGGCACTGCCTAGCAGTGCTGGCAAACAGTTGATTTGTGGAAGTCTCCAAGCAGCCCCCCCACTAATCAGAAGTGCAGAGGCAAATATAGAGGATGCAGTTTTAGAACATGATAACATAACGCATAGTACAATGTGCATTTTTGTTACAATTATTTAGAATGGCACCTCAACACACACATACAGTAGTTGTTAATGCATCTGTAATTGTTGTATTCTAATGTATGCTGACATCTAGTGACAGTTTAGCTACACTACAGCATGCTTTTTTCTACATTTGGTATACTTCCTGTTCTCCCCTCCTGCTTAGTGCTAGTTAGTTCATTCCTAGCCAGACCCTCCTTGCTTCTTCCATGTTTCCTCAGTTAGTATTAGTCACTGCAGAGTCACAATACAGAAAACATTTGTCTTCTCACACGTCAAAAGATGGGAAAACATACTTTGTGCTGTACTTTGAGAAGTAAAAGTGTGTTGGATTCAAATTCTCTTAGCCTAGTACCCATGGGCCAAATGTTGGGCAACATCGGCCAGTTCAATAAAAACTGGTTGATATTCAGCCCGTGTATATGGCAGCCGGACGACTCCCGCCAATGGCTGAGAGCGCTGACCGGAGTGTTCTGGCAGGGGGGTTGCCCCCCTGTCAGAACACAATAGAACAGCAGGGGAGATCGCTGCACTAACATTGGATTGTTAGTATAGCGGCTCTGACCGGAGCTGTCAGTTTTTTTTTCATCCAACCTGCTGGATTAAACAAAAGAAAATAAGTGGTGTGCACTAGGCTTAAGCAGTTAAGCTGCCTGTACATGACACCAAGTCAGCAAATGGCCATACTGTCAATGCAGATTGGGTATAAGGAGGTATATTATTGCACATATTGGCTTTTAGAAGAGCAATGCATCAGACCAAAACACATGTAATGTGCCTTGTGGTGCACTGCTGTTCTAGAATTTTTTTTCCAGCATATCCCTTTGACAGAAGTCGATTCAACTATCAACTTCTGTTGAGGGAGGGTGGCCATACTGATCAAAAGTCAGTCAATCCTTGCTGAACTACAATATCAATCAGTGTATGGCCAGCTTAGAGGCTAATTTCACCTTTTCCAGAAAATAGCCTATGAAGTCAAGTGGCCCCAGTAGATATTAAATATCTGCGCAGATTTGTAAAATGATAGATCGTTTTATTGCCATGCTAGTAGGCCATTTGGACCTCCCTCAGAAGCCTGGCTAAAAAAACTCCCAGTTAGCAACCCCCACATCCTTACTTATTGCTAGGACGTGAAAACCATGGGATGCTTGTTCACAGCATTGCAGGAGTGAAAACCAACAGTTTTTGCATCCTAGCAACAAGGAGGAGCATGGGGGTTGCTAACTAGGACTTGTTTAGCCAGGTTTTTGAGGGGACTCAAATGGCCTACAAGTAAAAAAATAAAAAGAATGATCATTTTACAAAGTTGCACAAATTTTCGATATCTACTGGGGCTACTTGACTTCATAACCTGCTTTCTTGAAAAGGTGAATTTAGCCCAGGGCCGGCTCTATCACTAGGTGATCCGTCACTGGCTGCTCTGCATTGATTTATGCCATCAGAGAGGAGAGCCATGGCTGGCAGCTGCCTTGATCATGTCATCAGTGCAGTCGAGAATTGGAGAGGAGCAGCCCCCCCCCCCCACCCCCGGAGGCCACTCTACCTCGATAGTGTCAGTGAAGTGGAGAAGTGGAGAGGAGAGCTGTGGCTGATGGGCACAGGTGAGGCTGTATTGATTGGCCTGGTGAAGCTGTATTTGATGGGCACAGGTGAGGCTGTACTGATTGGCGCTGGTGAAGCTGTATTTGATGCGCTCTGATGAGGCTGCATTTGATTGGCGCTGGTGAGGCTACATTTGATTGGCGCTGATCAGGCTGCATTTGATTGGCGCTGATCAGGCTGGGCAGGGCAAAGGGGGTGGAGTCACGGGTGGAGCCTAGGGAGCAGAAAAACAAGGTTTCGCCTAAGCTGTCAAAAATCCTTGGACCAGCCCTGATTTAGCCTTTAAGGCAGTAGATTTGGAGGGGGCACCACCAAACCTCAAAATGTACAAACTCTGATAACTCTTTTCGTGTTTTGTTTTGTTTTCTACCTGGTTCTGGACATTTGTAGCTGAATTCAGCACGAGCCCCCTAAAAGATTCTTCATGGGAATAAACTGATCCATAGTTGACAAGAGTAGCTCAGATGAAAAGCCCCAGTTTGGCCTATCAAGAGATGAGCAAACCATCTTGATTAATCATAATTCAGAAATAGCACAATGATATAAAATATCCAGTTAGGCTAAATATCACCATAGCATTATTTGCTCAGATAGAAAGGGCTTTCTGAATGCCTGCACTGACAGGGTCTCCTGCGGTGTACAAAATGAATATTACGGATAAGCAGGTGTGTAATATTTACTTATGTGCTCCCCCCATTTTCCTTGTACAACACATATTGCAGTTGAGGTGACAACAGACATATTACAGTTTGGTATGTCAGCTTGTTGACAAATTGATGGTGTGTGTTTAGTGATAAGTTATCAGCTGTGATAACACAACTTATCCGCCAGCTAACACATCAGCCTTTCATCCTGGTGAAGAATAAAGAAGCCAGCCGCCTGCCGAAGAGAGAAGCAAGAAGAGACCTTCCACTGATCACAGTGATATTTATTCACAGCTTGACTGACCTGTCATAACCCTCCACAAACAATGCTTGTATGTATTAAGTGAAGAGCAAAGGGCAAAGTCCAGCAACCCCTAGCAACCAATCAGAGATTAACTATTTGACTTACGAAAACTGCTTAGAGGATAACTAAACCCCAAAACAACTTTTAACATATAGCAGCTTACCAGTCCTTAGATGTGGTGACTGCATTAGTTTTATTTTTTCTGCCTCCTTTTTCCTTTTGATTTCACCCGGTGATCCTGCCAGTAACACACTTCCTGTCCCAGGCTGACAACACTCACTCACTGTTCAATCATCTGCAGGCTAACTGGATCAAAGTATCAACTATCGAGGGTAAAAAGGGGGGGGGGGGGTGTACAACGCGTTTCAGAGGACCTGCCTCCTTTTGTACTTGAAAAAGGGGGCAGGTCCTCTGAAACACGTTATGGTTGCTACTTTGAATCCAGTTAGCCTGCAGATGCTGCCTGCCCCTTCTAGCAGCCTTGGAGTCCGTGCATGACAGCTGTTGGCGGACTGTGCTGATCTTCACTATCTTCACGGTTTTGCAGCCCTTTGCTTACCCATATGTAAGTGTGCTTTTATGCTTTTATTAAATGATATATGCTCTTATTGATGTTCACGCTGTGGCCACTTTTATTTTCTACATGTTATTGAATGGATGTTACAAAAGGTTTTCAATGGTATAAATTAAACAGACTGAAAGGAGCAAATCAAGTTTACATAGGAAATGTATAATATTTTGTATGTTTTGTTTCAATTCAGAACAAAAGAAAAAGTCTAAAAATATTTCATAATTTGCCTTCACAGGTAGTCATGTAAAATAGAAATATTGTATATAAATATTCTAGATTTCAAGTCAGAAGTTGGAGCTTCAATATGTTTACTAGACTAACATTAAACACTTTCCTAAGCACAAAAATTGCAGTTTACATGGCTCAATAGCTTAAGCTCAAATTGCCAAACACAGTTTAATGACCAGAAGAGTGATTCTTCCCTCTCCATTTTCCTATGTGTTAGTTCAGGCAGCTCAGTACGGGACTTCCAATTACAAAAACAGGGAGTCTGAAAGCAAACAGCATACTCTTCAACACCATGTCATAGGTGTATATTCTGTATTAAATGTTCGTAGTAAAAGAAAGTTTTTATATAAAAAGTACAAAAGTACAACTGTTTAAAAACAAAAACGTAAATATATACAACATAACTGCACCTAAACCATCAGTTTCTCTTTAACCCCTAGAAAGTAGACAAATATGCAGCCATCTTGGCGAGTGGACCTTGGAGCCGAGCAGTTGCATATTTGCGTACCTATTATCAGACACAGCTGTGTCGAGAGCTCGTGCCTTGTGCGCCTCCAGCACAGTTACCAGCAGCTAATGAAAAGCTCTCGATCGCTTCATTTGATTGGGAGCTTTCAATCCTGTCATTGCAAGAAGCGATCAGGAGCTTTCCAATCATGTGACTGCCATGACAGCCAATCACAGCAGTCACATGATCTTAAGCCCTGCCCCGCCTCCCGGCATCTGAAACCCCCTAAAGGGCCAGGAGGCACCGTCGCAAAGAGGTTAAAGTAAACCAGTCAAAACAGAAATATGGAGTCTGCCATCTTGAATCTCTCCAAAAAAGATAGTTGCTTGTCTGTTATGGTGACTTTTGCCTCAATACAAATCACCAAACTAAAACAAGTAAATAATGAATAATATTAAAGCCAATGACAGTATTCTCCTAAGAAGAGATTAGCAAAGGTAACCACCATAACGCTCTCATGATATCTTTACTTTACAGTATATCTTAAAGCGGAGTTCCACCCTTTCCTTATGTTTATTAAAAGTCAGCAGCTACAAAAAGTATAGCTGCTGACTTTTAATAAACAGACACTCACCTATCTCCCGGTCCAGAGATGGAGCCGCATGGAGCCTCGCTCCTCTCCCCCTCCCCTCCGCGGTGCCGGCATTGCTACTGTGGGCACCCGCCCGTGGCTTCACGGCTGAGAGAACACTGCGCATGCACGAGCGGCACTGCACTTTGTGATTGGTCCCAAAGTCTTCTAGGACCTGTCCTGTGTCCCAGAAGACTTCGGGAGGGAGGGAGGGAGGGGGAAGGAGACCTTCCACTTCCGATCACCTAAGGCGACCGGGGCGGAAGTACCCGAAAAAATGAGGTATCCCCACCCCCCCCTCCTCGCCAAAAGCTCAGTTTCAGCATCCGGAGCTGAGGAGGAGGACTTAAAGCGGAAGTTCCACTTTTGGGTGGAACTCCGCTTTAAGTCATGTGTGTCCCAATTAAAATATTTCCCTTCACTTCCGAGTACCACGGTACAGCATTCAGCTGTCACGATTTTCTGCTTGTCATAGATTTTTACAGATTGCATGCAGCGGGGCTAAATGCTGAACATGTGCCTCCTGATTGCCCACAAACACCAGGATTTGAGACACATGAGGCCTTAAGCCTGCTTTAAAATCTGCCTGTCTGAGTTGGCTATGCTTAGCATGGCACTAGCCCTTCCAATGCCAATTGTTGTTCTGGAGCCTGGCCCACTGGAAATCACCAGGTGGATCAGTAGAGGCAGCACTGTGATGGCAGGTCCTTAATAGATTATAAACAATACTGCCCTGTATTGGGGGACTCACTTTCTTCTGCTCAGAGCCAAGACCTTCACTGTAGCACATCCCACGGATCCCCCTCCTTTTTCTAGCACACAAGGAGCAGCTAAGGTCCTGGGCTCTGAGATGTGGATGGTGAACTGGGTTCAGGGCTTTTCAGCCTGATCTGGCACTGCTCAAAGCCTAACCCATTCCATGCTTCCAGCAGTCATATTTTCACCTGCACCATGCTGCTGTATTGCGAGACAAGCATTCTATGTGCCAGACACTGTTTAGTTGCTAGGGCAGTAACACTGTGCTACTTTCTGTAAATTTCCTGAATAAGGCTAGGTTCACACTGCTGCGGTGCGAATTTTCTGCGAATTGAATACGATTGCGATGCAAGTTTTTTCAGTTCAGACACAAGTGCGATTTCTACATGTGTTGGTGCGAATCTACTGCAAAGCTGTAGCTGGAGTTGGAGGGAGAAGCTATCGCAGTGATGTGAATGGGAGATTGCGTTTTCAATCCGTGTTCTATTGTAGTCTATGGAGCTGAATTCGCAACGCACTGCATCGCACACGGATCAAACTCGCACAGGACCCTTTTCCTTCACGGATTAGATTCGCAACGCATCAGTGTGAACTGCACTGGTAGAACACTATGTTATTGGAGATGACTTGCGAATTTAATCTATCGCAACGCAATCTATTCGCAGTACAGTTCGCAGCAGTGTGAACCTAGCCTAAAGGTGTGCTGACAGCTCTGCAGTCATGTCAGCACCCCTCTGTTCAGGCAGCTTCCAGAAAGTTGCAAAGCATTACTGCTTCAGCGACTTAACTTCACTCTGTCACACTTCAGCTACACGTGACCCTACTCCTACCCACTCCCACCATCAATTCACCTCCCATTCTCTTCACCTTCCCTTTCCCTCAAGTGTAAATGCCTGCCAGTCACTTTACCCTCCAATCCTCCACAGAGCCTCATGCCCTCACAGCTCATCCCACCCACATAACCCACCTGCCCAGCTGCAGTGCCTCCAACGCCCCCCCCCCCCCACCACCACCACCACAGAGGCTACTGTCCACTTCACAGCACATCTTAACCACCCAACCCACCTTCCTTGGTCACCACTCACCATGCCTCTAACCCTCTTCACCCCTCTTCCCCTGGTAAAGCACATGACAACCACCTTAATCCCCCTACCACCACAGCCCCTCCCACCCAGATCACACCCAACCACAAAGACTACTATCCACCTCACAGCACACCACAACCACCCACTTCACTCCTCTTGGTTACCTGTGCCTTCTTCCCATTTCTCCCCCTCTGGTCAAGGCACCTGACACACACCTTAAACCCTCTGTTGCCACAGTACATCCTACCTTAATCATCCCCAAACCACAGCACCTACCATCCATCTTACAGTGCCCCTCATCCAACCCACCTCCATCCGCCCTAGTCACAAGGCCAATGACTCACTTTACCACCAGGCCAAAAGACCTTCCATCTGTCTTGAACACCCCTTGCACCCCGCCCTCCCACAGCACCTCCAACCCCCTCCCACACCTCTCCTGTCCACCCACCCCTGGGCCATAGCATCTCCGACCCAAATCACCCCTTCACCACATTGCCTGCCATCCACCTCATACCCCCCTGGTCATAGAACCTCCCACCCACTTATCCCCCCTGGTGACAGCATTTTCTACACACCTCACTTGCAATGATCCTAGCATGTTCCTTGCACCCACTGCTCCCCTTCTTCATTACATCACTGCCTTCTTCTTGACTACCTGCCATCCACCTCACTCCCCTGGTCACAAGACCACCTCTCTCCACTCATGTAACAGTGCCTGCCTCCCACTTACCTTTCCCCCCTCCCAGAGGCAAACCCTCACCCCTATATCACCATTCCCCAGTCACAGCACCTCACCCACCTCACCACACCAGACCCCTGGCCATCCAAGACACCCCCTCCCATTCTCCTTGCTTCCTTTGCATCTCGCCCTTTTGCTCTAAATTTGTTGCCAGACACAGCAGCATCTTTCACAGCTTACTGTTCTTGCTTCATTCTCATAACCACTTCCTCTACTTCTATGCAAACAGCAACTCTGCTCCACAAGTATCCCCACTGCTGCCTCTTTCCCCCATTATCTGCACACCACACTCTGCGCCACTTCACACAATTATCTGTTCTGGAACTGGCACACTTTTGATAGCAATAATAACAGAAATAATCACAATAACAATAATAATGATAATACCTGTAGTAATAATAATGAAACAAACTGATCACTAAATACATAAAATACAATGGAGAATGCCATCATTCATAATGATAAAACAAGTAAGTATGTAATATTCATGTAGCTAGATATATGTGTGCATAATGACTCTTAATTCATACTTTCAGGCTATTTTTCTACACACTGTGTGTATCATCTAACTACCTTTTTTGTTCATCGAGCTGGCCATGAGGAAGAGCAAGTTTTGAAACACGTCGGGAAATTGGACATTCTTTTTGTGATGCAGTGGGCGAGATATTTATCATGTATGACAGTAGCATGTGGTTATAGGTATCACACACAGACAGTGGTGGCTGGTAGGATGTTTTTTGAGGGGGGTGGCAAACAACAACCCCTCCCCCCCCGGGTGGCCAGCGGCACTTAACCAGCACCACCCGCTCGCTGTCTGCTGGTACTTACCCCATCTAGGTGGCAGATGACAGGCAGCGGGCTGTGGGTCAGGTAGCGGGTGACAGCAGTGAGCTGTGGGTCAGGCAGGAGTGACGGGCAGCAAGCTGTGGGTCAGGCAGCGGCTCCAGTGTCGTCTCCTAGATCACGGTGGCTTCCGCAGTGCATCTCTTCTCTTCTCATGCTAGGCATCCAATAGGTTTGCCTGTCCTTTCAGCCAATCGGGTGACGGGTCTCAGACCCGCTTCCTGATTGGCCGGGAGGAGGTGTGGCGATAACAAATATTCATTCGTTATTGTCATACAACTGGGTGGGCTTCGAGTGCTCTGCTCCCAGAGCCCACCCTTTTTTGAAGCCTATTAGAGCCTCTGGCTCTAGTCACATGCTTCAAAACACCCCCCATTGGAATCCATGCGTGTAGATCAGGGGGCTGGACGCATGGATGGAGGGGGCAACGCTCGTGTGCCCCTAATGCACAGGCCGCCACTGCACACAGATATACCATTTGGTTGGTGTAAACGATAAATCCTATTTAATACTATATGGCCTGTGAATGCACATATTTTCTATTGTATGGTTCTAACAATAATAAAGCGTTGTTAATTTTATCCATGGGTTGTTCAGTATATGGTGCTGTAAGCTGGGGAACATGTAGCAGGTACAAAACTCAATGGGATGAGCAGTCTTTCAGGCAGATACCAAATCCAGTGAGGTAGTGACAAAACAGTGTGGTGTTTATTGGTGATATATACAAGTATTATATACAGGTGTCTTCAGAAAGTAAACAGGAACAAGAATAGCCAAACAAAAACCTAGCCGTGTCTCGGCACTAACTATACAAAATATACAGGTTCTAACTATCAGGCTCAGCAAGCCTACAGTTTGTCAGCTTCCACATGCAGCTTTGATAACTTTCACCAACCTTTTGCTCGCACAGACCGAAGTAGAGGTAGAGAGCACTGATTGTCTGTCCCAGGTGAGCATAAATTGGCCTGGAAGATATCTGAACTGGATTGTGGATTAGAGATCCCTGAATGTGTAGGAGAGGAGCCTGGGAGATGTATAAACCTCGAACAGGACTTTTCCTGGCTCTCTCTGGGACGCTTTGCTACAGTGCCTACAAAATCCCTTCCACCTGATGATTTTTTTACTCCAGAAACACATTTTCTATCTTTCTGTATGTTACCAAATAAGCTTATATTGGCATGGGGCGGGACCACCCGCTGACCTCATCAGGAGGACACCACCCCCTTATGATGTCACCGCCCGATGCATGATGGGGCGGTGAAGTCATAAGGAGGTGGGGCCTCTAGATGACATTAGTAGGTGACCCCGCCAATATAGGTCAATACACAGCGCAGAGCCAGCATTAGTCCGGGAGATCCCGTTGTGTTAACATCAGAAGAGATGGAGAAGACAGTGGAGAAGACCCGGTAAAAGAGCGAGAAGACAGAAGCCCCTGCAAAAGAGTAGAAGAAAGAAGACCCCTCAGAAGAAAGAAGACAAAGAGCAGAAGACACTGGAGGGGGAGAGGAGCCAGAGAGGGAGAAGACGCCGGAGCTAATTTAATAAAATACCTTAAAATCTGTGTAGTGTGTTTTTTTTACACTTACACAATGTACCCCATGTTCATTCACATAGTGTGGGGGGGCTGGGGTCTGAGGGCTTATCGGTCCCCCCGATAAGCCCCCACCCGCAGACCTCAACAACCATCAGCCAGGGTTGTTGGGAAGAGGTCCTTGTCCTCATCAACATGGGACAAGGTGCTTTGGGGTGGGGGTCACAGGACCTGCCCCAAAGCTCCCCCCCATGTTGAGGGCATGTGGCCTGGTATGGTCCAGGCGGGGGGTGCTCACTCGCCCTCCCCCCATTTCCTGACCTGCTGGGCTGCGTGCTCAGATAAGGGTCTGGTATGGATTTTGGGGGGACCCCCACGCTATTTTTTTGGCATGAGGGTTCCCCTTAAAATCCATACCAGACCGAAGAGTTTTTTTTTTCATTTTTGCAGGGGTTCCCCTTCAAGATCCTCAGCACACAAGTCGCACCGCAAGTTGGCTCATCATGGTGTGACTTATATTCAAATCTACGGGCACCCATAGGGAACCATTGCTTTTGAATAGAGACAGAGAAATGCCTGACAAGGCTTAACACTGTGTATACAGATTTAAGCCGTGTTTTTGAGCTTCTACCGGCGTCAGCATCAAAAGAGCTCTATCGCTGGAGCTGTGAACGTGCTGGTCCTGGGTTTTTTTTGGAGCTTAAAAATGCCTATGCCACTTACAGCTCATAAACATCTGTCTGTGTATGAGGCCACTGAATAACATGGAGAGGCATTTTTAAGCTATAAAAAAAAGCTCAAAACACGGCTGTAAAAACATCCCTGTGTATGAGGCCTAAGTATCGCAGATAAACACATGGCCATAAAACACAGTCCCTACTAATCCCTCATCTCACTTGCCAGTGGTGAATATCTGTCAGTGGCTGGCATTGGAGCCTATAGTTTACTTTGGGACTTTCAAGCACTCTACACAGAGGTTTGCAATCCCAACAAGTAGGAATGTGTCAAAGAATACACCAGAATGAATGATGTCAATAATTTATTATTATTGTTAATTATGGCAAAGGGGTGGGATTAAATAAGCTTGTACTTCACCCCACTCCTTTTCAAATATGTAAACCAAATTATTCTTTTTTTTACAGTTTTATGTTTGTTTGTTTTTTTGTGTGTCCTTCTTTATGTTTATTTTTTGAATGCTCAAAATAAACTAGTACTACTAAAAATGGTCAAAAAAAATCCTTCCTCTCCTGAGATATCTTGCACAAATGTAGGCGTTTCCCGCAGTCCCTGATGTCTCAGCAGCAGACCTGGAATGCAGCAGTGCCTCGTTCAACAGGGTCACAACAAGCACAAGTAGTCACATAGGGAAGAAGACCACTTCCGTGAGGTCACATATATGTGTGCAGTCAGTGGGAAGGGTTTACAGGGCCAACACAAACTGGCTACATACAGAAAGACCAGCTCTACCTTGATCAAAATCTGAGAGGGGTTTCAGTTCTAGCCCCTCATTATTCTATCCCAATTAAAAAAAAGTTTGAACTTTATATATGGTTTAAAGATCTTTTCTAAAATAAAGATACAATTTAAAAAAACCAAACCACAACCTTTCTGTGAACACAATTTTTGTTATAGTATCATGAAACCTTGCTGAGCATCCCTCACTGTGTATCACTGGGGTTCTTTACAATAAATATCTTTGTTGATTGACAGAACTTCGAAAGCCACAAGGGCAAGACGAAGAAAGTGGATCACATGATATCATACACATCTTCTTTAACAATGGGTGAGGTCATTGTGTTATTATAGATATGTTACTACAACCTCCCATACTGACAATTGCCTCACTGACACCTAGCAGCCTGATTGTTGCAGTAAAATGAAATGGCTCTTTGTATCATGGGAAAACAATAGTTTAGTAAGTGACATTTGGAAAGTGTGAAACTCATCTGACTAAACTTAATTTTAGGGCAAGGGTATCGCCCTTACTGAAGATCTGTGTTTTAAATGTTAGTTTAATAAAAACATAAGCCCAGAAATCAGTAAACGAAATTGGTTGGGGGTCTTAGGTAGGAGGACTAAAAGGTAGGGATTATTAGGGTTACATTAAGATAAGGATATTTTATTGTCATTGAACATGTTGTACATATGTATGGACCCTACCATAAGTCTGAGTGCCCCTTTTTCAATTTTATTGGGAAGCTAGACTGTGGCCAGCTGGAGAACTGACTGTCTATATTTTCTGCATTTATTGAGTTTTCCCTAAGCCTAAATCAATGTTTGATTCTGTCTACTTCTGGGCATATTTATTTTACTGTGGCTCTCTGGTCAGTCACTAGGAGATTTATTGTGGGCTGGGGAAGAGATAATTATTTGGGGAACCCTTCTAGAAGGACCTTCCAGATGCCAATATGAAGGATCTAGCCATAGCCTCCCAGGGGGGTGGGCCTATGCTACGACCTAAAGACAGAATAGTAAGGCCTCATGCACACAGGACGTTTTTTGACTGTTTTTCAGCAGCTGTTTTCAGCTGCAGATGTTTTTTTCTACAGTCATTAAACCCTCCATCATGTTATCCTATGTGTTCATGCACACATAGGCTGTTATCAACTGTTTTTAGCAGTGACATTTTTGAGCTGTAAAAAAACCCAAGACCAGAGGGTTCTTTGGGACGTTTTTCAGCTGTAAAAACGTTCAAATGCTCAAAAATGTCCCAAAATGGCCAAAAACGCTCAAAAACCTCAATCCCCAACATTTTTGGATGTTTTGGATCAATTGAAAAAAAAAAACGCTGGCCCTTTAACCGCTTGCCGACCGCTGATCGCCATTTGACGGCGACAAGGTGGCTCTTGTAGGCAAAACGCCGTTGTAGGCGAAACGCCGCTGTAGCAGAAACTTCACTTTCAATGTAAAGTGAATTTTATTATTCAGCATGATCACGAGCATGAAAACCTGAAGCAAGGTCAGTATTAACCACTTGCCGACGGCTGATCGGCATTTGATGGCGACAGAATGGCTCTGTAACGTGGATCCCCGTCATATGACGGCGCCCGCCAGATCATGCACAGTGAGCGCGCGCCGCCGGAGGCGCGCCCGCATGCTCACTGTGTCCGGGGAGGGCCAGGGAGCGGGTGTGGCGGGTTCAATCTCCGCCGGCTACCCGCAATGCCCCCCCCCCCCGAGTGAGAGAACGGAGGTCCGTGTAAGTAAACATGGACCTCCGTTCTGTGAGGGGGGAAGGACTGTGATCACAGCCTTCCTTTACATGGAAGCTGTGATCACTTCCCTTCCCCTGTTAGGGCAGCCCTCATACAGTAAGAACATGCCCAGGGAACACAGTTAACCCTTAGAGCGCCCCCTGCAGGTTAACCCCTTCACTGCCAATGGCATTTACACAGTAATCAGTGCATTTTTATAGCACTGATCGCTGTATAAATGCCAATGGTCCCAAAAAAGTGTCAAAATGTTCCGACATGTCCGCCCTAATATCGCAGTACCGCTAAAAATCGCAGATCGCCGCCATTACTAGTAAAAAATAAAAATAAAATAAAAACCCCAGAAATTAATTCTCATCATCCGTAAACGCGACCACTTTTGCGCAAACCAATCAATAAACACCGATTGCGATTTTTTTTATCACAAATATGAGGAAGAATATAAATCGGCCAAAACCGATGAAAAAAAATATGTTTTTTATACATTTTTTTTTGGATTTGTATTTTAGCAAAAAGTAAGAAATTTGGTTTTTTTTGCAAAATTGTCGCTCTTCTTTTGTTTATAGCGGCGATCAGAAAT
>BLSH010022783.1:1482138-1492227 GCA_018402905.1 Glandirana rugosa
AGACTACATTCCACCGTGAGATCCCCGAAACTTCATTCCACCGTGAGATCCCCGAAACTACATTTTACCGTCAGACCCCCGAGATTACATAGTGCCACCTTACTTCAAAGCCCCTAGAGTGCCACCTTACATCAGAGTGCGCAGAGTCCCCCCCCCCCTTACATCAGAGTCCCTCCTTGCATCTGTGTCCCTCCAGTTCCACCTTACACAATTGTTCCCAGAGTCCTACCTTACATCAGAGGTCCCAGAGTTCCACATTACATCAGAGCTCCCAGAGTCCTTCCTTAGATCAGTGTCCCCAGTGTGCCACCTTAAATCAGTGTCCCCAGAGTGCCACCTTACACCCATCTTCACCTGTGACGACTGGCCGGAAAAGGCTTTAAAAAGCAAATCCACTTGTTGTTGACTCTGAACTGCACATGTGCAGTTCCAGAGTCAGATGATTAGTGAACTGCTGGGCTTGGCCTCCTGTGGAAGGGCTTGTAAATAAAAGCCATGTCTGATGTGCGCCATGTTGTCACTGCACAGGCGTGCAACCAGATCTGCCCTGGTGGCTCCAAAACTGCGCATGCACAGTTCAGAACTGGTGACAAGCAAATCTTTTTACGGGCAATATTCTCCTATACACGGACAAAAGTGCCTGTTTTTTTACAAACTGTCCATAATTTTATGGACAGTTGGCAACACTGTTAGGAGGGCCCATTAAATACAACAACTCCTTAGGGGGTCATTGCTACACATGAAAGGGAACAAAATAAGATATTCAGGTCCTAGCAGTAACTATCATAAAAACCAGACAAAACACATACTAACACATATTTAAAATAAAGTATATACTGTAGTAAAAAAGAATGTTAGAATGAATAATAATAATATTAATTAGCAATAATTTAGCATTTATTTAGTATAATGCAACATTTGTCAATGCCACAGCATCAGTAAAAAAGCTGTTCCTCAGCCTGGTGTTTCTAGCCCTGATGCCAACCTGAAGTCAGAGGGACAACCAGTTCATAACCAGGATAGGAAGAGTCCTTTATGATACTTATGGGCATTTACTGCAGCTGCTGTAAAAAATATCACTAATGGAATGGTGGTTAGAATGTTGCCAGTGATCCTCTGTGTATCTTTACTGGAGACTGCAGCAGAGCAGTTACCATACCACACAGTGATTCAAGAAGTGAGCACACTCTCCACCACAGACCTATAAAAGGAAGTCAGAACTGAAGTCATGAGTCCAGTAGAGTTTTGCCTCCTCTGAAACTAAAGCTGTTAGTAGGCCTTCTTCACTATGGTGGCTGTATAGGTAGTCCAGGTGAGAGTATCAGGGCTGTGTACCCCCAGGCATTCAAAACATAAGACCACCTCAACAACTGCACCCCTGGTCTAAAGGAGAGGAGGAGTGGTACCAAGCTTCCCAAAGTCCACAGTAAAAAGTCCTACTAATGCCGTACAGTCTGCAAACTTCACAAAATGATTGTTTGGATACTTAGCTGTGCAGTCAAAGGTCAGCAGTATGTACAGAACGAGGCTGAGAACGCATGCCTGTGGAGAACCAGTATTGAGGAAAGGATGAAATGTTGTGAATTCCATCAGATTGAGGTCTATTTGTTAAAAGGTCCAGTACCCAGTTCAACAAAGTTGAGATCAGTTCAAGTAGTATCATTTTACCAATGTTGGTTTGTGAAATATTTGCATTATAGGTAGTCCAAAAAAAGCAGTCTAACTTTAAAGTGATGCTAAACACATACTGTTTGAATGACATTAGCCTTTCTCTCTCTGTATATGAATGATAGCACTTATTTTAAAAAGATAACATCTAAGTACCTGTTTCCCTAATTGATAAACAGCTGTCACATGAACCAGCTCTCTCACAGCCTGTCTGCAGGGAAACAGTGGCAGGAGGAGCTTTTAGTCCTCTGCTGCTGGTCACATGTTTAAAAAAAAAATCTTTGACATACAAAGTAAAAATAACTGTTTAAAATTGTCATACAAATATATATTTGAAATCAAATTTTTATTATTTTTGGCAATACCATGGTGTGAGTGGATTTCCGCCAGTCATAGGCTGTGCCACATCCCTTCAGCCTGTGTCTAAGAATAACAAGGAGGTAAAGCCTCCATCAATCAAGATGTAATATCCCACACCATTGTGTTTAGCTGGTTAGCAGGCATGGTGAAGGAGGGAGGGAGTGGGCTGTCATTTACCACTGTGTATACGCCCACATGTGTGACTCTACAGGGTGGGCCATTTATATAGATACACCTTAATAAAATGGGATATTAACTTCCTGTTTGTGGCACATTAGTATATGTGAGGGGGGAAACTTTTCAAGATGGGTGGTGACCATGGCGGCCATTTTGAAGTCGGCCATTTTGAATCCAACTTTTGTTTTTTCAATAGGAAGAGGGTCATGTGACACATCAAACTTATTGGGAATTTCACAAGAAAAACAATGGTGTGCTTGGTTTTAACATAACTTTATTCTTTCATGAGTTATTTACAAGTTTCTGACCACTTATAAAATGTGTTCAATGTGCTGCCCATTGTGTTGGATTGTCAATGCAACCCTCTTCTCCCACTCTTCACACACTGATAGCAACACCGCAGGAGAAATGCTAGCACAGGCTTCCAGTATCCATAGTTTCAGGTGCTGCACATCTCGTATCTTCACAGCATATGGTTTTTTTAATGGTTTTTATGGTCAGTAAAAACCAATACCGGGTGAGCTGCTCCTTCCAGGAGGTACTGCCATTCCTCCAAAGCCGACTTAATGGTCAGCAATTCCCTATCACTGACATCATAGTTCCAGCAAGATGGTGCACCACCACATTATGGGTGTCTGGTCCGAGCATTCTTAGATGAACAGTTTCCTGGAAAGTGGATTGGTCGTCATGGGCCAGTTGAATGGCCCCCAAGGTCTCCCTTAGACTTTTATCTTTGGGGTCATCTGAAGGCAATTGTCTATGCTGTGAAGATACGAGATGTGCAGCACCTGAAACTACGGATACTGGAAGCCTGTGCTAGCATTTCTCCTACGGTGTTGCTATCAGTGTGTGAAGACTGGGAGAAGAGTGTTGCATTGACAATCCAACACAATGGGCAGCACATTGAACACATTTTATAAGTGGTCAGAAACTTGTAAATACTTTAAAACCAAGCACACCATTGTTTTTCTTGTGAAATTCCCAATAAGTTTGATGTGTCACATGACCCTCTTCCTATTGAAAAAACAAAAGTTGAATTCAAAATGGCCAACTTCAAAATGGCCGCCATGGTCACCACCCATCTTGAAAAGTTTCCCCCCTCACATATACTAATGTGCCATAAACAGGAAGTTAATATCACCAACCATTCCCATTTTACTAAGGTGTATCCATATAAATGGCCCACCCTGTATAGACACATGGGCTGCTCAGATGTGAAAGGGAGGAAAAACTAAGGGTAGAAATACACTGAAAACCGAGCATGTGCACTAGCTGCCAACACTGCTCTGCAAAATCCCCAACTGCAGTGGGGACATGGACAGAAGGGGGAGACAGAGAACAGCAGGATCAGCCAGTATTTTGGCAGAATACAGAAAATTAATTTCATAATGATTGAGTGAGTATGAACACATAATACAACATTTATTGGGCTTTTTTTAATCATGTGGGTTTAATGACACTTTAACTAGACTTGTTCTCCAAGTGAGTAAGGGACAGCTGAACCACCAATGAGCTGGCATTAGTACATTTTTTGTGTATCTATTACCAAACATGCTTTCATTTTCTCATAACGTTGAGTTTTGGTGACAATGATTACCAGAACAAATAGAGAGGGTATATCTCCCCAGTTCTGCATGGCACTTGCCCAGCCCACAGCTACTTTAAAACTTAATTTTATGTTTACTTTTACTTTATATTTCCCTTACTAACCAATGCAATCGCTGTCAGTGCTGTATGAACTGTATTACTATAACTATATAGCATGAGCTACAGTATATAAAGTATACATTGGCATGTACTGGCAGTGATACGGGAACTTGTCTGCTGTCAGAACAAAATTAAGATACAAGGCCTCCTCTAATTGGCTGTGATGGAGAGGCAGGTGGATTGAATTATGATCTGCACCCCAGCCAACCAAAGAAAGTCTTGTATTTATTGATAAAAATACAAGGATGTCTGTGAATGGCTGAGCAGGGTTCAGCCCAACTCAGTTTTGTTCCAACGGCAAACGCAAAGTCCATTGCCGGAACATAGTGCTATATACTGTACATAGCTGATTTTTATGTAGTTTATACAGCTCTGACAATAACATTATTTAGCAAAGAAAAGAATTAGTTTGTCCTGGCTTGGCTGAAACAAACTATTTAAAGAGCAATTAAAAATGGAGTTAGGCTTTAATTGTAACCTCAAGTTCCTGTGCAAATGCTTCCTCTACTCCTAATGCTGGGGCCTTTAGCATTTCAACATCTGGAGGAACATCTGCAGATTCTCCTTAACTATTTGATTAATACTGACCTTGCTTCAGGTTTTCATGCTCATGATCATGCTGAATAGACAGGCATTTAGGACTTTACATTGAAAGTGACGTTTCTGCTACAGTAAATGTGTGAATGCAGCATGGCACGACTGTACATAAATGTTTGATTAGTGTGTTGTGTGGATCTGTCAGGAAACACAATGATATATTTGTCTAGAATGTACATGTCTTGTGCAGTGGTCAGGCCAAGTCTACAGATGTGAAGACTATTATATGAGCTGATGTTCTTCCTCCTAAACAAATAATATCAAATCAAGGCTGCTGCACTCTACAGAAGTGCAAAATCCATTTACTGCAGCAAAGTTTAAGGTGGTTTATTACCATTTTGGTCTGTGCCATGTCTTTAACCGCTTGACCTCCGGAAGGATTTACCCCATTCATGACCAGGCCATTTTTTACTATTCAGCACTGCGCTACTTTAACTGGCAATTGCGCGGACATGCAACACTGTACCCAAATTAAATTTATATACATTTTTTCACACAAATAGAGTTATTTTTTGGTGGTATTTTATTACCACTGGGTTTCTTATTTTTTATGATGTAAACAAAAAAAAGCCCCAAAATTTTGATAAAAACAAACAAACAAACAATATTTTCTCATTTCTGCTATAAAACATATACAATAAAAAAATAAAACTCCTTCATAAATGTAGGCCAAAATGTATTCTGCTACATGTCTTTCGTAAAAAAAAATATCTCAATAAGTGTATATTAATTGGCTTGTGCAAAAGTTATAGCATCTAAAAACTTTAGTATATACTGTATACTGCAATTTACGCAGATATAGACGCTATACTATAATGGTGGTGAAAAGTGAATTATAGTGTGACTGTGATAAGGTGGCGGGAAATCTGGCGCTAACAGACACTATCTGAGAGGGTCAATAACTGACACTGACATTGCTAGTGACACTAGGGTTGCCACCTCATCCCTTTAAACCTGAACACATATTAATTGCACAGGTTCTGTGGCTGATTAAGGAGCTAATTAAATGCACTTGGTGCCTTATCTGCATTAAATTAGCCTGTGTTTGGGTTTAAAGGGATGAGGTGGCAACCCTAAGTGACACTATAGTGGTCAGTGATAATACTGTACATTGCCACTGTACTAATGATACTGGCAGGGAAGGGGTTAACATCAAGGCAATCACGGGGTTATTAGTGTGCCTAATAATGTGTAATATGTGTAATGTGTGCTGTTTTTTTTCTCCTTGTTTTGCAGGGAGAATAAACAGCCAGATCACTGTTGCTATGCACACAGAGTTCTGTGTTTTTGTAAACACAGAACCCTGTGATTGGACACAGCCGATCAGCTGATTTCAGCCAAAATCATAGGCTGGAATCTGTTGCCAAACTCGTGCTCTGTCCAATCACAGCACAGGTCAGCAGGGGGCGATGATGTACAGGTACGTTGTCTGGCTTGCCTGCATCGCTCGTCTGTAGTAAAACTACTGTGGGCAGGCGGCAAGTAGTTAAAGGATATCTAAACCCCAGAACAAAAAATGTAATATATTGCAGCTTACCAGTAAACCATAGATGGGATGGCTGCATTCGTTTTATACTGGTATGTAGGTGGGGCGCAGCATGGTGTGATGGCAATAATTCTCACATACGGGTGCAATAAAGAACTTGTATTGAGGAATGCAGTAATAGTTAACAGCAGAAACCAGGAGGATCCATCCAGCCAGGGTACACTCACGGTTTGCAGAAATGAGGATGAGGCAATGCTCTGCCAGACTAACAGTCTCTGTAAAGATAGCAGAATGTGGCCTGGCCATCTCCTGCCCAGTCAGGAAGATGTCCAGAGGAATCACTGACCCTCATCAGAAACCTTTCCCTACCACTAGTACTGTCTCTGACAGGCGAGGATATCTCTCCCACGCTACCCACTCGCATAAAGTGTGCCAAACTCGGAAGCCAGGGCCTTAAATAGGCTCTGTATGACCATAAATGGCTGCTAGAATCACATGGGCGGGAGCATCCAATAGGATAGCTTCCTCAGTGATCCAAGGAAACCATTGAGGAACCCTGTCCCTCCTCCAATAACAGTGCCGCTGCAGGACACCTGTCGTGGAGAACATAGACTACACCTGCCTACAGGTAAACCGTAAGTATTTTAAAATTTTGGTTTGGGGTTCAAATAGGCTCTAAAGCAGACCTATACTCAATATAAAAGTGAATGCTATATGGTAATAACAATACTCTACTGAACATAAAATTGTGCTCAAAAGTTTGCATACCCTGGCAGAAATTGTGAAATTTTGGCGTTCATATTGAAAATATGACTGATCATGCCAAAAAATGTCTTTTATTCAAGGATACTGATAACATGAAGCCATTTATTATCACATAGTTTTTTGGATCCTTTTTAAATCATAATAATAACAGAAATCACCCAAATGGCCCTGATAAAAAGCTTACATACCCAGGAATGTTTGGCCTTGGTGCAGACACAGAAGGTGGGACACACAGGTTAAAATGGCAATCAAAGGTTGATTTCTCACATCTGTGGCTTTTTAAATCACAATTCGTGTCTGTGTATAAATAGTCAATGAGTTTATTAGCTCTCTGTTAGAGAAGATCCTGCAAAAAGGACACTGTTTTGACTATTTGAGCGTTCCCGCGCATTCACGCGTGCTCCCGCGCGTTCACGCGCACGCACGCGCCCACACCCGTAACGGCGCCAAACGGCTTTATTTCTGCTCAGCAAACCCTGCAGTAAGTGCTGTCTGATCTACAGCGTGTGACCTGATCTCTGTCTGATCTCTGCCTGCACCGACCCCGGCTTGCCTACGACCACCCGATTGCCTGATCCCTCTGTACTTCTGCCATCTGTCTGTTAATGAACCTGCTTGGACTTGACCATTCTTCTGCCTGCACCCTTGTACCGCACCGTCAGCCAGTTGCCGACCCTGCCTGCACTTCTCCATTGTCTGTGGCCATCCAGACCACCGTGACTGCCAGCTCCGCAGCTCTGCTTCAGTCCTTCCAGATTGCTTCTTCCCGGCTGCATCCATTGCCCTGCAGGTCATCTCTATCTCCAACAATCCTACAGACCTTCAGCTGGTGGACATTACCGGAATACCACAGGCACTCTTACCTCCCCGTGCTCCTGTGGCCGCTGTCTCACTCCCATCGGTCTCTCAAACCAGAGTCATAGGGGAGGCCATCCCCTGCCGTCAGACTCACTACCTGGTACGTAACACTCTCACTTGGATGCCCTAAGCAGGCTAGACACTGAGCCATGAGAAGGTAGAAAAGAACAGTCAAAAGACCTGAGTAACAAAGTAATAGAACTTTATAAAGATGGAAAAGGATAAAAAAAGATACCCAAAGCTTTGAATATGCTAGTCAGTGCTGTTTAATCCCTCATTAAGAAGTAGAAAATTCAGGGCTCTTTTGATCCCAAGCAAAGGTCAGGTAGACCAAGAAAGATTGCAGCCACAACTGGCGGTAGAATTGCCCAGGATACAAAATAAAACCCACATGTAACCTCAGGAGAAATACAGACTGCTCTCCAAAACGACGGTGTGGTTGTTTTTAAGGAGCACAATTCAACGATACTTGAACAAAAAAGAGCTGCATGGTTGAGCTGCCAGAAGGAAGACTTTACTGGGCCAATGCCACAAAAAAGTCCAATGAGGCATGTCAAGGTGTTGTTGGGCATATTATAAACAGGCTTTTTTTGGAACTTGTGCAGTAAAGGCTTCTTTGTGGCAACTTGTCCATGCAGCTCTTTTTTGTTCAAGTATCATCGTATTGTGCTCCTTAAATACAACCACACCATCTTTTTCCAGAACAGCCTGTATTTCTCCTGAGGTTACCGGTGGGTTTTCTTTGTATCCCGAACAATTCCTGTGGCAGTTGTGGCTGAAATCTTTCTTGATCTACCTGACCTAAAGCACCTGGACCAGATGGCATCCATCCACGGATCCTAAAAGAATTGAGCTCTGTCATTTCAAAGCCATTGTATTTATTTTTTTGGGGACCCCTTAATGACTGGAATAGTACCACTGGATTGGCGTAGGGCCAATGTGGTGCCCATATTTAAAAAGGGATCAAAGAATTTACCAAGTAAATGTAGACCTGTTAGTTTAACTTCTATAGCTGGGAAGTTACTGGAGAGTTTAATAAAAGACCACATAGATGAATTCTTGTTGGAAAAAAATGTTTTAAGCAACAGACAGCATGGATTCATGAAAGACAGAAGTTGTCAAAGAAAACCTGATTTCTTTTTATGAGGAGGTAAGTAAAACCTTGGATAGAGAGGTGGCTGTGGACGTGGTATACTTGGATTTGCAATTTGCAAAAGCGTTTGACACCGTTCCCCACCCACGGCTAATGAGTAAGGTAAAGTCTACAGGCTTGGAAAGATCAGTTTGTAAATGGATAGAAAACTGGATAAAAGACCGAATTCAGAGAGTAGTGGTTAATGATTCTTATTCTGAATGGTCTAAGGTTATCAGTGGTGTACCCCAAGGTTCAGTGTTGGGACCCTTACTTTTCAATATATTTATAAATGTTATGGGGTCTAGGATTAAAAGTACCATTTCAGTGTTTGTAGATGACACCAAGCTATGCAGTGGAATAACGTGTTTGCAGGATGTCTCCAACTTACAAGCAGACCTCAATGCACTGTCTAATTGGGGGACTATGTGGCAAATGAGGTTTAATGTTCACAAATGTAAAGTTATGCACTTGGGGGCTAAGAATATGCATGCATCGTACATACTAGGGGGAGTACAACTGGGGGAATGCATAGTGGAAAAGGATCTGGGGGTTTTGGTAGATCATAAGCTTAATAATGGCATGCAATGCCAAGCTGCGGTTTCCAAAGCAAGCAAAATCCTTTCTTGTATTAAGAGAGGTATGGACTCCAGAGATAAAGACATTATTTTGCCCCTGTAAAAATCATTAGTAAGACCTCATTTGGAATATGCAGTTCAGTTTTGGGCACCAGTTCTCAAAAAGGATATTGGGGAACTGGAGAAAGTACAGAGAAGGGCAACCATACTAATATAAGGCATGGAGGAGCTTAGCTGTGAGGAAAGACTAGAGGAACTGAATTTATACTCTCTTGAGAAGAGGAGGTTAAGAGGGGATATGATCAACATGTACAAATATCTAAGTGGTCCATATAGTGAACTTGGTGTTGAGTTATTTACTTTAACCACTTGCCGACCGCCGATCGGCATCTGACGGCGGCAAAGTGGCTCGTTCCCGCAAATCGCCGTCACAACTAGTATAGGGGAGAATTGGAGGAGAAGAGTTCTCTCATATTTAAGTCAAGGAGATCAGAAAGGAGTGTCGATTCGAGGAGGTACGGAATATAATCATACCAACGGGAAGAGACATGAAAGAGGTCAAGGGGTTATAGGAAAAACTCTTGACCACGGGTTTTGACTTGACGTATAAGGTTTACTCCAGAATGATTACTAAAAATGTCCCCGTTTTATTACAGAAATAGAGACCTCAGGTATGGAGAGAATTATGTTCTTTCCTAAAACGAACGAAACCTTTGGCGTCGAACCGTAACGTACGGTAATAATTCGAATACTAGATGGTT
>BLSH010022783.1:1492289-1505071 GCA_018402905.1 Glandirana rugosa
ATCGCAGTACCGCAAAAAATCGCAGATCGCCGCCATTTTTAGTAAAAAAATAAAAAAAATAAAAAACCCCAAAAATGAATTCTCATCATCCGTAAACGCGACCACTTTTGCGCAAACCAATCAATAAACGCCGATTGCGATTTTTTTTATCGCAAATATGAGGAAGAATATAAATCGGCCAAAAACGGTGAAAAAAAATGTTTTTTTATATTTTTTTTTGGATTTGTATTTTAGGAAAAAGTAAGAAATTTGGTTTTTTTTGCAAAATTGTCGCTCTTCTTTTGTTTATAGCGGCGATCAGAAATGACGCAGCGGTGATCAAATACCACCAAAAGAAAGCTCTGTTTGTGGGAAAAAAAGGACGCAAATTTCATTTGGGTACAACGTCGCACGACCGCGCAATTGTCAGTTAAAGCGACGCAGCGTCGAATCGCAAAAAGGGCTCCGGTCCTAAAGCTGGAAATCCTTCCGGGGCTGAAGTGGTTAAGGTCATCACAAAGGACAAGGGGGCACTCTTTATGTCTAGAGGAAACAAGATTTCATCTACAAATACGGAAAGGTTTCTTCACAGTAAGAGCTGTGAAAATGTGGAATAGACTCCCTCCAGAGGTGGTTTTGGCCAGCACGGTTGATTGCTTTAAAGGAGGCCGGGATTCTTTCCTTAATGTAAATAATATAACTGGGTACTAACATTTTTAGGTAGTTGAACCAGGGTGTATCCGATTGCCTCTCGGGGGATCAGGAAGGAATTTTTTCCCCCATTATAGCAAATTGGATCATGCTTTGCTGGGGTTTTTTACCTTCCTCTGTATCAACTGTGGGTGAAGGATTGTATATGGGATTGTTTGGTTATATATAAATTATTATTTTTTTGGTTGAACTAGATGGACTTGTGTCTTTTTTCAACCTGACTAACTATATGACCTTGGCTTGATATCAAGAGATCCCCAAATTTTCCACCTCTTATTAAATGATTGAACAGTACTGACTGGCATATTCAAGGTTATGGATATCTTTTTATATCATTTTCCATCTTTGTAAAGTTTCATTACCTTGTTACGCAGGTCTTTTGACTTTTCTCTTCTGCTCCCTGTGGCTTAGTATCTAGCCGGCTTAGTGCATCCATGTGAGAGCTAACAAACTCATTGACTATTTATACACAGACACTAATTGCGATTTAAAAAGCCACAAATGTGGGAAATTAACCTTTGATTGCCATTTCAACCTGTGTGTGCCACCTTCTATGTCTGTACCAAGGCCAAACATTCCAGGGTATGTAAACTTTTCATCAGGGCCATTTGTGTGATTTTTGTTATCATTATGATTTTAAAAGGAGCCAAAAACTATGTGATAATAAATGGCTTCATGTGACCACTATCCTTGAATAAAAGACGGTTTTGGCATGATCAGTCATATTTTCAATAGCAGAAGAGGGATCAGGGCTGCTCTGTGCAAATCCAGCTGCACAGAGCAGGTAAGTATTTTGCATGCTCCAGTTTAGTAAATCTCCCCCACTGTGTTGCCTCTCATAGTGCATTCTAATGGTAGTGTTCATAAAAATAAGGCCTGGTTCACACCTGCATGCATTTGTGTGCATTTTGCAGCACATTAAAAGCATGCATCATGAAAATACATCCAATGTTTCCAATAAGGTCGTTCATATCTGCACACTGCATTGTAAAAAAATGTCCGATATTATGCATTTACATGTGTTATTCTGGCCCATTGAAATCTATGTACGCACATTATTTTTAATATTATACAGGATTTATATAGAGCCAACAGTTTACACAGCGCTTTACAATAAAAGGGGGACAGTACAATTACAACACAGTTCAATACAGAAGGAATTGGAGGGCCATACTTACAATCTAAGGGGAGGGGCAGTGGATAGAAAAGGTAATAGCTGCAGGGGATGATCTGGTGGAGGTGATTCAAGTACAGGTGGAGGTGGGGTAGGCTTCCCTGAATAAATTAGTTTTCAAGGAGCGCCTAAAGGCAGACAGTAGTAGCTGACTGGAAATACTGGGGCATGGAGTTCCAGAGGATGGAAGAGGTTCTGGAGAAGTCCTGGAGGCGAGCATGGGAGGAGGTAACAAGGGAGCTAGAGAGTAAAATGTCTTGGGAGGACCAGGGAGTGTATCTGCAGAGGAGGTTGTTGATGTAGCTGGGTGGCGATATTGTGGATGTCTTTGTACGTTTTGGTTAGTATTTTGAATTTTTTATGATGGGCTAGTGGAGGCAAGTGAAGAGATTGGCAGAGAGGGGTAGCAGTCACGGATCAGTTAGTAAGGTGTATTAGTCTAGCAGCAGTATTTATAATAGACTGAAGGGGGGATACATAATTACATAGTTAGTCAGGTCGAAAAAAGACACAAGTCCATCTGGTTCAACCTATAAAAGGGAAAAAATTATAATATCATATCATATACACAATCCTATACCCACAGTTGATCCAGAGGAAGGCAAAACCCCCAGCAAAGCATTATCTAATTTGCTCCAGCAGGGGAAAAAATTTCTTCCTGATCCCCCGAGAGGCATGTTAGTATCCAGTTATATTATGTGTATCTAGGAAATAATCCAGTTCTTTTTTAAAGCAATCTACAGAGCTGGTCAGAAGCAGCTCTTGAGGGAGTCTATTCCACATTTTCACACCTCTCACTGTGAAGAAACCTTTCCATATTTGGAGATTAAATTTCTTTTGCTCCAGACGTAAAGAGTGCCCTCTTGTCCTCTGTGATGACCTCAAAGTGAATAACTCAACACCAAGTTCACTATGTGGACCACTTTTGTATTTGTACATGTTGATCATATCCCCCCTTAATCTCCCCTTCTCAAGAAAAAATAAATTCAGTTCCTCCAATCTTTCCAAATAGCTAAGCTCCTCCATGCCTCTTATCAGTTTGGTTGCCCTTCTCTGCACATTCTCCTCTTCCACAATATCCTTTTTGTGAACTGGTGCCCAAAACTGAACTGCATATTCCAGATGAGGTCTTACTAATGATTTGTACAGCGGCAAAATTATATCTTTCTCGCTGGAGTCCATGCCTCTCTTAATGCAAGAAAGTACTTTGCTTGCTTTGGAAACCGCAGCTTGGCATTGTATGCTATTATTAAGCTTATTATCTACCAGAACACCCAGATCCTTCTCCACTATGGATTCCCCCAGTTGAACTCCCCCTAGTATGTATGATGCATGCATATTCTTACGCCCCAAGTACATAACTTTACATACATCAACATTAAATCTAATTGACCACATAGCTGCCCAATTAAACTATGCATTGAGGTTGGCTTGCAAGTTGGAGACATTCTGTAAGGGCGTTATTCCACTGCATAGCTTGGTGTCATCTGCAATCACTGAAATAGTACTTTTAATCCCAGACCCTATATCATTTATAAATGTATTAAAAAGTAAGGGTCCCAACACTGAACCTTGGGGTACACCACTGATAACCTTAGACCATTCAGTGGAAGAATTATTAACTACTACTTTCTGAATATGGTATTTTAGCCAGTTTTCTATCCATTTACAAACAGATTTTTCCAGACCTGTAGACTTAACCTTACACATTAGCTGTGTGTGGGGAACTGTGTCAAATGCTTTTGTAATTTCCAAGTATACTACATCACAGGATAGCCTGTGTAAAGGTAGGCCAGTGAGGAGAGAGTTGCAGTAGTCAAGGCAGGAAATAACCAGGGATTGCATAAGTTGTTTTGTAGTGCCGTTAGTCAGGAAAGGGCGAATTCTGGAATGTTGCAGAGGTTAAGGTGGCAAGTTTTAGCCAGTGATTGGACATGGAGGCTGAAAGAGCGCTCAGAGTGTAGGATTACACCCATCACCCTGGCATGTGTGGAGGGACAAATGTTTGTGTCGTTAATCACAATGGCAAAGTCATGGGGAGGAGAAAATATTATGGGCTCAAATTTAGAAAGATTGAGTTTGAGAAAGTGGTGTGACATCCATACTTATATTTCGCTTAGTAAATTTGTGATAGGTGAGGGGGTTGAGGGGTGAGTTGAGGAGAGGAGAGATAGATCTGGGTGTTGTCAGGGTAGAGGTGGTATTAAAAGCCATGGGAGGTTATCAACTGGCCCAGGGAAGAGGTATAGAGAGAGAGGTGGAGCCTTGGGGTACCCCAAAAGAAAGAGGAAGAGGAGCAAAGGAGATGGTGTTGTATGTGACACTGAAAGTGCGCTGAGATAGCTAAGAAGAGAACCAGGAAAGAGCAGAGTCACAGAGGCCAAGGGAGTGAAGGTTATTGAGGAGGAGTAGGTGGCCAACTGAAAAAGCATGACAAAACATACGTAAAAAGCATGTTAAAGAACATATACATAACACAAGGAAAAATGCATGACATCGGAAGTGGAGAGATATGAATCCAGTTTAGTTTGCGATCACCATTGCCCATGCATTAGCAATGGTAGGCATTTTTAAATTGTTTGCAATTCATTTCACCTTGCACTGCAACATGTTGTGACAGGTTACAACGCATCACAACATGCTACGCTTTGCAAAGATGCAACCTGTGTTTTTGTAGCGCACATCTATGCAGCACTTATGTGTGAAATGAGACCAAAGAAAACAAGTCCTTTCTCTTGCATTGGGACTGCGTTGGCAATGCAGCCCGATCATTCTGGTTCAAACGAGTCCTTAGACCAGGGTTTCTCAACCAGGGTTCCATGGAACCCTAGGGTTCCTCCAGAGGTTGCGAGGGGTTCCTTGAGCAATGATCAATTTCTACCTCTCAGATAAATTCCCAATGATACCATTGATCTTTTTAGCTGTCTGTAAGGGGGTAATTCTTCCCAATGACCACAAGTGTAAGGAGCATTCTTCCCATTGACCATCACACTAATGTATCATTGGGTTGTAGATTTTTAATTTTTAGCAGGGGTTCCCCGAGACCGGAGAATTATTTCAAGGGTTCCTCTGTGTTGAAAAAGTTGAGAAAGGCTTAGCCTTAGACCTTTAAAATTCATTGTAAAGCTTTTTTTTCTTTTTGCATTTGACTGGAGTATACCTTAATTAGTTGTTTCTCAGTTTGCTCTAGCTGCAGCTCTCCTGATTTTTCTGAAACATTTCTGGAAGCTAGAAAGGGTTAATATGCCATGAGTGTCTATTTAAAGTGTGCGTTGATTTGCATATATTAGGCAGTCTGGGCCGAGATAGTGATCTTGTATTAAACAACATGCATTATCTAGGATGAGATATGAACCATTATATGGGTGTTGATGTGACATGTGACTTGGGTTGTAGCATTCTTGCAGTGACTTTTCAATTAAACCAACAAACCCAGTTTTAGCTCTCTGTTGTTTAATGAAAAAACACAACTAAAACCCCTCATCAGAGGCAGGATCACTAAAAGCTAACATAAAGCCCAACTCCAGGAATTCACACTTGCAGTGCCAACAGAGGTGTGCGCCGTGTGTGTTGCAGTACAGAGCACTGATAAAGAAAAGGTACTGATCCGATTTCTGGATCAATGAGCTGCATTACAGCCCACTCGTTTTGAATAGGTTGTGTTGTTGGACGAAAAAAAACATGTGCTTTTATCGCACTGTACATCATTGGTAATGTGTGAACCTAACCTTAACTCTTACATTGCAGGGGACTCACATAAGGGTGTATTTTTAAAATTCCTGGAGCTGGGCTTTATTGTCTTAATGTTTGACCACCAAGATATTGAACCATCACTGCTTGCTAGCAAGCAAGATTCTGGACTGTTCTGGGCCAGCAAAAGAACACTTCCATTAAAGGAAGTGCCACCACATGTGTTGCCAGCATCAGTCTCACCATTGTGACATCAGCCTTAAAGTTGAAACCCAGGCTAATTACACAGATGTTTGGATGAAATTCTGTCCATCCAGTTCTGTGATTTACACAGCTTTGCCTCACCACCCACTTTGTCTGCCAGGAGAGGAGACCTAATTTTTCTCTATTGCAGTTCAGTACCACTTACCACTCACCCTTCTCACCCTGTGAAGAACCACCAGCAGAGTGATGAGCTCATCTCCTCATTCTGCTCTCTCAGCATGCAGTGAAATTAAAGTGGATCAACATTTATTTATGTGCAGCCGCTATCAATAAAGTGACCGAAATACACTTCCAAAATACATACATTAATTAATATGACTTTTTAATTTATTCATATAATATTATTTATTTGTCAGAATGTATTGTAATACAACTGACAGGCTAATTGTGCTGCTCCTCCATTCCCTAGGAGCAGCACAATTAGTATGTCAGTTGCCTCTTGCACTTCTTGCATTCACAAAAGCTGAGCCATGAGGAGCAAACACACACAAAATGTCTTTTGACCTGTGTTATTAACATCATCCCCACTTTAGGTTTGTGTATGCATACACCCTTTCTTATGTCTGCACATTTCAAGTAAAGAAACCCATTAGGGTGTTGCTCCCCATTGATTTATGGAAAACAAGGCTTCCTGGGCTATTTCCCTCCCTATGGCTGTCTACCCAGTCACCTAGGTCATCGTTTTCTGAGTTATTTTTATCATTGCAAGTATATATCCCATGTGAAATTTGACAGATAATTGTATCATAAAGTTCTCATTAATGCATAAACTCCTGAAGAAGTCAAAAAGTTGTTTGGCAAAACATGTCGAGATTGATGCATCCACTGCACATTTGAAACTTGTAAACTATATCTGTTGAACTAATAAGTCAATTTATGACTTCAAGTTTTTATGAAAATTGATTTTAACTGCTGTAAAATGAACTATGTTTCAATTTTATAAGTATTGTACTAATTTGCATTTTTAAAGTCCCCCAAAGTTCCTTTCTATTGTGTATAAAAAGGTTAGGATGTGGTACTAAATACATAAATCATTGGTACTAAATGATTTCGACCAGTGCACAAAGCAAGGCCCAAAAGAGAGTTTGGAGTGGAGGAACTTGACTGGCCTGCACAGAGTCCTGACCTCAACCCGATAGAACACCTTTGGAATGAATTAGAGCAGAGACTGCAAGCCAGGCCCTCTCATCCACATCAGTGTCTGACCTCACAAATGCGCTTCTGGAAGAATGGTCAGACATTCCCATAGACACACTCCTAAACCTTGTGGACAGTCTTCCCAGAAGAGTTGAAGCTGTTATAGCTGCAAAGGGTGGGCCAACTCAATATTGAACCCTACGGACTAAGACTGGGGGGTCATTAAAATTCATGCACGTGTAAAGACAGACATCTCAATACTTTTGACAGTATAGTATATTTGCCTTTGCTGGAGAACATGCAACATCAAACTCCTTTCAGTGATCACCACGTATATAAAAGTGATGTGATCTGCTGAAGGACAGGCCAGATAAAAGGCCACTGTGAAGCTGGACATGGACCAGGAGAGCCTTCAAGTGATTTGCTTTGTATCTGGGACCCCCAACCCACACCTTCTTGACTGTTTAGCAATAAGTCAACCAATGTTCTCTCTGGTCCCTAAATTTAACCATGAACTCAGTGCTGAGGTGAAATGCTAGCCTGCCCCTGAAGGTGCCACCATGCCTTTGGGGTGTCAGGTGGTACTACATAGGGAAAGGGGGAAAGGTCCACTTTAATTGCGGCAGGGTTTCATTATATTGGCTGGATTTCTGCTGTTTTTTTGAAGGGATGCTTCAGATAAATCTGATGCATAATCTGTATTTATATTTTAATGTTATAAGTAAGCAAATCCAGCAATAAAGATATACAGTATCTCACAAAAGTGAGTACACCCCCTCACATTTTTGTACATATTTTATTATATCTTTTCATGTCACAACACTGAAGAAATTACACTTTGCTACAATGTAAAGCAGTGAGTGTACAGCTTGTATAACAGTGTAAATTTGCTGTCCCCCTCAAAATAACTCAACACTCAGCCATTAATGTCTAAACTGCTGGCAACAAAAGTGAGTACACCCCTAAGTGAAAATGTCTAAATTGGGGCCAAAGTGTCAATATTTTGTGTAACCACCATTATTTTACAGCACTGTCTTAATCCTCTTGGGCATGGAGTTCACCAGAGCTTCACAGGTTGCCACTGGACTCCTCTTCCACTCCACCATAATGACATCACTGAGCTGGTTGATGTTAGAGACCTTGCGCTCCTCCACCCTCTGTTTTAGAATGCCCCACAGATGCTCAACATGGTTTAGGTCTGGAGCTATGCTTGGCCAGTCCATCACCTTTACCCTCAGCTTCTTTAGCAAGGCAGTGATCGTCTTGGAGGTGTGTTTGGGGTCATTATCATGTTGGAATACTGCTCTGTGGCCCAATCTCTGAAGGGAGGGGATCATGCTCTGCTTCAGTATGTCACAGTACATGTTGGTATTCATGGTTCCATCAATGAACTGTAGCTCCCCAGTGCTGGCAGCACTCATGCAGCCCCAGACCACAATACTCTCACCACCATGCTTAACTGTAGGCAAGACACACTTGTCTTTGTACTCCTCACCTGGTTGCTGCCACACACACTTTACACCATCTAAACCAAATACTTTTATTTTGGTCTCATCAGACCACAGGACACGGTTCCAGTAATTCATGTCATTAGTCTGCTTGTCTTCAGCAAACTGTTTGTGGGCTTTCTTGTGCATCATCTTTAGAAGAGGCTTCCTTCTGAGACGACAGCCATGCAGACCAATTTGATGCAGTGTGCGGCGTATGGTCTGAGCACCGACAGGCTGACTCCCCACCCCTTCAACCTCTGCAGCAATGATGACAGCACTCATACGTCTATTTTCCAAAGACAACCTCTGGATATGACGCTGAGCATGTGCACTCAACTTCTTTGGTCGACCACGCAGAGGCCTGTCCTGAATGGGACCTGTCCTGTTAAACTGCTGTATGGTCTTGGCCACCGTGCTGCAGCTCAGTTTCAGGGTCTTGGCAATCTTCTTATAGCCTAGACCATCTTTATGCAGAGCAACAATTCTTTTTTTCAGATCCTCAGAGTTTTTTGTCATGAGGTGCCATGTTGAACTTCCAGTGACCAGTATGAGAGAGTGATAGCGATAATACCAAATTTAACACACCTGCTTCCCATTCACATCTGAGACCTTGTAGCACTAACGAGTTACATGACACCGGGGAGGGAAAATGGTTAATTGGGCCCAATTTGGACATTTTCACTTAGGGGTGTACTCACTTTTGTTGCCAGTGGTTTAGACATTAATGGCTGTGTGTTGAGTTATTTTGAGGGGACAGCAAATTTACACTGTTATACAAGCTGTATACACACTACTTTACATTGTAGCAAAGTGTCATTTCTTCAGTGTTGTCACATGAAAAGATATAATAAAATATTTACAAAAATGTGAGGGGTGTACTCACTTTTATAAGATACTGTATGTGTATACCTAACAAAAAAAAAACATATGTTTCATTAACATTTTTTTAGCACGCATTTATTTCTATATCCCATGAATGCATACTTCCACTTTCAGTCAGCTGTGTGTATTCTTGGCGAACATGTATGGCACTGACATCCCTCACTTCCTGTCTGATGAAAGATGAAAGCACAGACAAAACTTCCAGCCACCAAATATGCTATTTCTAAATACAACAGAGACCCAGTCCAAACCCCCGCCATGGGGAGAACGGGTTAACCAATGCCCCATGCAATGGCAAACATCTATCAAATGCCAGAATTATTTCTCACACTCCAATGAGTTTGCTTTGTGTAGATTCACCTGTGTTTGTCCTTCTGCCAGTCACCTCAGAATACATGTGTGTACCTATCTATGGCTGATACAGAGCAGGAACACCTGGAATGAGGCATGCTGACTAATTTCTTTAGATTCTCTGTTTGAATAGGAGAGTTATAAACCTGGTTTTGTGATTGCCCTGCTCCAAGTTTATTTCACAGAAGGCTGCCAACACCAGAAACTGTTTTGTGTTGACCTGGTGAAATAACTCGTGAGAAGCCGCCACAAAAATTGAATGGCCCACCTTAATGTACACACCAGTCATGCCTTTTGTTCTGTGCTGTTTTGAAACATGTTTCAGCAGTTTAGGTATCTGAAGAGTGTTTTAGATTTATATCAATTTCGTCAAAGATTATGTAAGTGGGATGACGCTTATATTGAAAATGGGTGCATGTGATGTTGGGTTTCGTTGTTTGTCTTCCATTACCTTACAGTCTATTAAAGCGTATGTCCTCTTTGATGCCTTTGTGGCGTGCAAAATAGGAAATAATTCTAATCAGAGCTCATTACTCTCACTGTGATTCAGAGCAGTGGTTCTCAATCTTTGTGGCCAATGTACTTTCTTGGGGTCATCTCTAGAAATGTAACATTTCCAGAAGTTTTGAAGCCATAAGAAAAAAATAAATTTTTTTCCGGAAAAAAATAACATTTCCAGAAAAATCGAAAAAAAAAAATCAGCGTGGACTTGTTTTACAATTTGAAAATCATTTTGTTACACTGGGAAGGTGAAATGCAATGTATGTAAAAGTATTATGCTTGACATTAAAGTACAGCTTATTCAATAAGTAAACTAAACTTGCTTTTTTAAATTTTATTTTTTATTGGAAATGGAATAACAAGGACTGTATATGTTACGAATGTTTAAACTATACAGAAGGACATGTAACAACCCCCCTTTATCTCATAATAATGTAAAAGCTTCCTGCCAATTTGCATTTTCAGGTATTGACAATGCTGATCCAGAAGAATATATTGCACTTAACAACTTGCCGACCGCCCGCTGCAGCGTGAGGGCGGCAAGGTGGCTCGTTATCGCAAAACGCCGTCACCTGACGGCAGCCGTGATAACTAACCGCCTCCGGCAGCGCGCGCTCACTGTGTTCGGGGGGGGCAGGGAGTGGGTAGGGCAGACTCAACCGCCGCCGGCTACCCGCGACGCCCCCCCGCAGTGAGAGAACGGAGGTCCGTGTATGTAAACACGGATCTCCGTTCTCATAGAGGGGAAAGGGCGGTGATCACAGGCTTCCTCTATATGGAAGCCATGATCATCCCCTTTCCCCAGCTAGGGCAGCCCACACACAGTTAGAACATGCCCAGGGAACACAGTTTACCCTTAGAGCGCCCCCTGCAGGTTAACCCCTTCACTGCCAATGGCATTTACACAGTAATCAGTGCATTTTTATAGCACTGATCGCTGTATAAATGCCAATGGTCCCAACAAAGTGTCAAAATGGTCCAACAAGTCCGCCCCAATATCGCAGTACCGCTAAAAATCGCAGATCGCCGCCATTACTAGTAAAAATAAATAAATAAATAAAAACCCCAGAAATGAATTCTCATCATCCGTAAAAGCGGCAAATTTTGCGCAAACCAATCAATAAACGCCGATTGCAATTTTTTTTAGCAAAAATATGGGTAAGAATATAAATCGGCCAAAACCGATGAAAAAAAATGTTTTTTTATATTTTTTTGGGGATTTGTATTTTAGCAAAAAGTAAGAAATTTGTTTTTTTTTGCAAAATTGACGCTTTTCTTTTGTTTATAGCGGCGATCAGAAATGACGCAAAGGTGATCAAATACCACCAAATGAAAGCTTTGGGGCATGGCTTGGCGCTCGGTGGGAATGGCAGCAGAGTGAAGGAGCTCCGCACACCCACGGTTGATACAGCTTCTCACAGCCGCACAACACCAACCGACCTGGTTATGGGAAGGCGGGATAGATCGGCTAAAAGCTCCACTTCACGTCTCTTCCTCTCCGTGCCCGGTAATCAGAGGATCTCTGACTTATTTTACCCTCAAACTCCCCAGACCAGAGGCCGCACAGGCTCCAAGATGGCGGCGGCAGCACAGTGAGGACTCGGCATCTGAGGAACTGGTAAGAACACCAAATGACACAGACCACCCGTTGCAGTTATCTGAGATGAATCGGATAGCCACTGACATTAAAAACACCTTTTCGGCTATAACGAACCTGAAGGCTGATATATTATCCCTCTCTAAGCGAATGGGCACTACAGAACGAACGGTTCATAAAAGAGACAGGGCCATAGAACAACTACAGAATAAAGTCTCCTCACATACCTTGCATTTGATTCAGATGAACAGACATTTGGAGGATTTAGAGAACCGCGGGAGGAGACAGAATATAAGGGTCAGGGGGATCCCTGAGACAGTTGAGGCCCCACAGATTGCAGCCGTATTACAGACTGTGTTTAATGAAGTTCTGGAACGTCCCAGGGGGGAAGCCATTGAATTTGTAAGAGCACACAGGGCATTGACTATGCGTCCGGCGGACACGACACCACCACGGGACATTATTTGTTGTTTGCAAAGATTTCCTCTTAAGGAATATATTTTGGCAAAAGCAAGAAGGAATGAACAAATTTTATTTAATGATTGCCCACTTTTTTTATATCAAGATCCCTCTCCTATTACCCTGAAGAATAGGCGTGCCATGAGGCCCCTTTTGATGGTTCTGAGGGAGAAGGAAATATCCTATAGGTGGCGTTTTCCCTTTGCCCTGAATACTACTTTTGGGGGCAAACAATTCTATTTATGGATGCCAGACGAGATACCAACATTTTGCGAACAATTGGGAATACCCCTTATCAATTTGCCTGAATGGTACCGCGCAATTGTCAGTTAAAACGACGCAATGCCGAATCGCACAAAGTGCTCTGGTCTTAAAGTGGGAAATCCTTCCAGGGCTGAAGTGGTTAACCACTTGCCGACCGCCGATCGCCATCTGACGGCGGCAAAGTGGCTCGTTCCCGCAAAACGCCGTCATACGACAGCGGCTGCGGGAACGAGTTTGGTGAGCGCGCGGGCGCGCCGCCGGAGGCGCGCCCGCGCGCTCACTG
>BLSH010022783.1:1539583-1552178 GCA_018402905.1 Glandirana rugosa
TTCTGGGACCTGTTCCACAGACCCTATTTGAGTCGACATTCAAATATTTTAAGACGACTATTGGGCACCGACGGGTTATCAGCAGAATTTTATAAACTTACAGCTGAGTTTATCCCAGACACCTTGTCCAGGGTCTTCAACTCAATGTGGGCGGAAGGCCCATACTTACCCTCAGGGTCACAAGCATATATCAAGCTTATTGCCAAGAAGGACAAAGATCCTCTCCTTCCAGGCTCATACAGGCCCATCTCACTCATCAATGTAGATGCCAAACTCCTATCTAAAATCTTAGCATCCCGGCTAGCGGATCTCCTCCCTTCCCTTCTCCATCATGCGCAATCAGGTTTCGTACCCGGCCGCTCTGCCACCCTTAATATTCGCAAAGTACTGATGGCCCTTGATTATGCCAAAGCTCACCCAGACCAAGATATAGCCATTATCTCTCTCGATGCCGAAAAGGCTTTTGATAACATCAGTTTCGCCTGGCTTTTCAAAGTCATGAGAGCGTTTGGTATACAAGGCCCCTTTCTCCAGCTTATCCAGAAGATGTATGCTGCCCCTACTGCACGACTAGTCACTCCCAATTTCATGTCTCCTGTGAAAGGTACACGCCAGGGCTGCCCCCTATCCCCTCTACTATTCAACATTGCCCTTGAACCTCTTTCCAGGACTCTTAACTCCCCGAAGGGAATTAGTGGTATCTCCGTCGGCAACCAAACTCTTCAGTCTGCTCTTTTCGCAGATGACGTCCTTCTATTTTCTTCGGCTCCACCTGTGGACATTGCTCTCCTCCAGAACCTGCTAGCGACATTCCGAGCTTGCTCGGGCCTTAGGGTCAACTTTGAGAAGAGCGAAATTCTGCCTCTAAACCCACGCCTTGCTAGAGCATGGACAGAGTCGTCCCCTTTCATGGTCGCAAAACAGCACATAACTTATCTTGGGTTAAGGATTGGCAAAGAACCTTCATCTCTGTATAGTCTGAATTTCCCCCCTGTCATAAATAAGATTGTTCGAGAGTTGGAAGCGTGGGGGACCCTCCCTCTCTCACTCTTCGGGAGATGCCATTTGTTTAAGATGGTCTCATTTGCTAGGCTTTTATACCCCCTTCAAACTTTACCGCTGCTGCTCAAGCATTCGGACATTACTAAGATTCAGAAGGCCCTGAATGTATTCCTGTGGCAGGGCAAAAAATCCAGGATAGCTCTACAAAAACTATGCCTCCCGAAGAGTGAGGGGGGCGCGAGCCTCCCTAACATCAGATTTTACAATCTAGCTTGCTTAATGCGCCAAGCTTTGGACTGGCTAGCTGGTCACTCCAGATACTCCAATTATATGTTGGAGGGAGCCCTGGTGCACCCGCTTAACTTACAGGCTGTTTTGCACTCCAAACTGAGCGCACTGCCCAGCTCCCTTAGTTCTAACCATCAAATCAAAGACACGCTTGTAGCCTGGCGGGAGGTGCGGCGGCTCCTGGGCTTACCCTCCAACATATCCCAACATCTTCCTATAGCAGGCAATCCCATGTTTCCCCCCTCTCTGATTACCTCAATCTTCTCTAAATGGTCAGCTCTAGGACTAAAAACAGTGTCACAGCTCATCAGCCCAATACACGGAACCATCAAACCCTTTCCTCAAGTTTCAGCTGAGTTCGGCATACCTCCGTCTCAAACCTTCTACTACTCTCAGCTAACCAGCTATCTCAAGTCCTATGGCTCTTCCTGCAAAGACTCTTGCAAAAAATCCTTCATTGACAGTTTAATAGCTAAAGGTCAATACTCTATATCGGACATCTACTCCAACCTCATCATTCACCAGGCCTCTAAATACTCGTTGGTCCCCTTCCAAGCTTGGACTTCGATACTGGACAATCCGGAGGCTCCCTCCCAAATTCTAGCTGGCTACCAAACCATCCGGAAGCTAATAATATCTGAAAAATGGCGAGAGACTCAATTTAAAATAGCTCACCGGGCCTATCTCCCATTCTTTCGTAGCTCAGAAAAATCAGCACCCTCCATTTGCCCTTGGTGCTCGCTTACGAGACCTACTTTATATCACCGACTTTGGACTTGTCAGAAAGTATCCACATTTTGGGACAATGTGAAAAGATACATCGACCTGGTATGCTCTATTGACCTACCTAAGCACCCAATGCTTTACCTCTTCAGCGCTAAGCAGGATCAGAAGCCAACCCCTCTCCCTCAGTGGGTACACATCTGCCTCCTAGCTGCCCGCAGGGCAATACTTTTCTCTTGGATACTTCCGGACCCACCCCACTTAGCTAAGTTGAAACAAATCCTAAGGGAACTCTTCTTGATCGAAAAACTGGACTCCATCGCACAGGACTGCAAACCTGCAAAGCGCTTTTTCGCCAGATGGCGGAATTTCATGATTCACTCTTTCAACCAGACGGAGATTGCTGAACACATGGCCCCCTTCCGTTTGTCTACCTGGTACTTACGAGCTGAGCTGACCAATTCATTAGGCAAACTGAAGTCTACTGTCCCTCCAGTAAGCAATCCATCCCCTCTGCCCCCTTGACATTCCAACCAAGTCCTATAAATTCATTCCAACTGGTATCTGCATAGTCATGGCTCTTAATTCCACGGTATTGACACCTGATTAAGTATGCTTTGGTATGTCCCTGCTTCCCTCCCCATCAATGATGTCTCCTTTCTTGCTTCCACTACCTTCACCTGAATTTAAGCTTTTACTAGCACACGATAGGTATCTCCCTTGTCTCTGCAATTGTAACCAACTCTAGTCTAGATAACTTTGTCTGATGTAATCTACTATCCTACTACAGTTGTTTTACTGCAGGCAAATATCTAAGTACCATTGTAATACTTATGTTCATTTGTATCTTGTGATTGGTTCTCAATAAAGCTCTTTTGAAACCCAAAAAAAAAAAAAAAAAAAAAAATCTGAACAGTTTTCCAAATTCCAAGAAGAATGTGGTGGAGTGGAAAATGGAGGAATAGAATGGAAAAAGATAGAATAATGTGGTGGATTGGAACAGAGCTGTTTTACTCTGTTGTATTCTATTCTTTTGTTTTCTGTTATATTCTTTTCTAGTCTATTGTTTTTTTTCTGTTCTATTCCTTTGTTTTCTATTCTATTTTGTTCTCTTTGGAAATTAAAAAAAGATTCAAATTCGAGGATTTTTTGAATTCGAATTTGAAAATTATTCAAATTTGAAAACTTTTGGAATTTGAATTTGAAAAGTATTCGAAAACAATTAAAAAATTATTCGAATATCGTCCAAACTTTTTTTCGTTATTACGGATACACTTAAATTCGGTATTGTAATTTGGAAATTCAGATACATTCGTAAAAATAGTCCGAATTATAATCCGGAAAAAAACTAACCGCACATGTCTAGTGTTGATTTTATTAGATTTATGTTGTTACATTGCAATATGTTTCTCATGGGTTTTCAGTGGGAGTTTTGTGATTTGGAGCATCCACACAAATTAATTACAGCTAAATGGATTCATTGCTTATTAGAATATTTAAGAGGTAGAGGTTCTGTGTGTAATGTGTTATGAGTAAGTATTCTGACTCCTAACTGTTGTAATGGCGACTTATCCCTTGTTGAGACCTCTATGCCTGGCCTGTATAAGCAGATATGATCACCGCAGACAGTTCTTATCAGATAGTGACTCACCAATTACCGATTTCTTCCATGAGCGTTTATTCATTGGAATAGCAGGTACAGCATACAACAAATGTGACAGATGGTCGAAAGATGGTAACTGCAGGTCAAAACATAGTAATGTGTCCTAGGATGCGAGTAGATTGAGTGAGGCCTTCTAGCATGTGGCCATATTCTTTACCTCATGAGAGAGAGGACACAGGAAGAGGAACTAGAATAGCAGAGTGCACCCGGAACAGGAAGTTACAGAGTAGAGTGAACTAGGAAGAGGAAATAGCTCACAGAGGATGGGAGGTACACACTTAGAAAATACAATAGAAGGGTGTAATATCCAAAAGAACCACAAGATGGCATTGTAATAACCAACTATAAAAACATTACTATAGCTGCATATTTATGTTACATGGAAATCATGTAACAGAACAGTAAGCGTTTGGATCTTATACTTGCAGTGTGCAGTTATCCAAGTTCCACATTTGATGTCATTACGGTACGAGCTGGACCAGCAGCACCTGATTCCTTGGAGCTGAATGCGTTGTGATAACACCACCTGGAGCAGAGTATAATGTTTGGACTTCTTGTCCTAGGTTGAAAAGTCTGTTCCTTCATAACTACAGTACAGAACGATAGTGTTGCCCTGCTAGGATAGGAAGTGTGTTACCGACAAGATCACAAGATGAAAAAAAAGTCTGAAAGAATAAAATGAATGTTGCTACCACATCTAAGGCCTGGTGGTAAGCCTCAATATATTACATTTTTGTTCTTGGTTTAGATGTTTTTATATGCAACTGCTGCATGGGATTGTATGATAATTGTTTGATTGTATCAGATTGTATGATCTTGTAACGCAGAGACATACCGGTAGTAGAAACATTTTTCTCAGACCCTGGGAAAATTAAGACCTAATGTTGAAATAGCTGTGAAATTTGATCATGGGATTTTTTTTTTTAAAGTACAAAAATCTTACTGAACAATCTTGCAGGCCTACAGGCAGACAGCATATCGGCAATAGAGAGAACGTGCCTACTGCTGCAGGCAGATTGTACCTCGTACAATTGTAGAGCATGTTTAATGTGGGACATACAACGGGTTAGGTAATAGGTAGACTAGAAACCTTATTTTCAAAAGATTTGCTTAAAGCAAAAAAAGAAAAAAATAAGTGAAGAAGATCTAAATCCTTCTAAAGCTTATTAACCACTTCCTTACTGGGCACTTAAACCCCCCTCCTGCCCAGACCAATTTGTGGCTTTCAGCGCTGTTGCATTTTGAATGAGAATTGCGCGGTCGTGTGGCGTTGTACCCAAACTAAATTTATATCATTTTTTTCCTACAAATAGAGCTTTCTTTTGGTGGTATTTGCGTCATTTCTGATCGCCGCTACAAACAAACAAAGAGCGATGATTTTGAAAAAAGAACAATATTTTTTACTTTTTGCTATAATAAATATCCAAAAAAAAAAAATTATTCATCAGTTTTGTCCGACATATATTCTTCTACATATTTTTGGTAAAAAAAAATTGCAATCGGCGTATATTGATTGGTTTGCGCAAAAGTTATCGCGTCTACAAACTATGGGAATTGATTTATGGAGTTTTTATTATTTATTTATTTTTTTTACAAGTAATGGCGATCTGCGATTTTTATCGGGACTGTGATATTGCAGCAGTCATGTCGGACATTTTTGACACTTTTTTGGGACCAATGACATTTATACAGCGATCAGAAATGTAAATGTCCACTGATTACTGTATAAATGTCATTGGCAGTGAAGGGGTTAACCTGCAGGGGGCAGTGAAGGGGTTAACAGTGTTTCCTGGGGGTGTGCTCTAACTGTGGGGGGGGGGGGGGCAGGCTGGCCAGGACATAACAGATCTAACTGATCCCAGTGACAGGGATCAGTAGATCTGTTATGTCCCCTTCAACAGAACGGAGAACCGCAATGCTTACATCGGCGGTTCCCCATTCTGCAGCTCTGACAGGGGATCGCGGGTCTCGAGCGAACATCACCAGGAGGAGGCACATTGCCAGGACGTCCATAGACATCCACTCGGCAATTCAGATCCACGCTGGAGCCGTACTTCGGCTATAGCGCGGATCTGGATTGGTTAAATCAAAACAAGCAACAAAGCAACAATTAGGGTTTGTTTGTTTCCACCTTTACTGCAACTGATCCATTGTTTGCAATATGTTTAAATGGTAATTTATGTTGCCTTTAAGTTTCCACCTTTACTGCAACTGATCCATTGTATGCAATATGTTTAAATGGTAATTTATGTTGCTTCAAGTTTCCACCTTTACTACAACTGATCCATTGTTTGCAATATGTTTAAATGGTAATCTATGCCGCCTTCAAGTTTCCACCTTTACTGAAACTGATCCATTGTTTGCAATATGTTTAGTTTCCAATATTTGAATGATTTGCAAAGTAAAATGAACACAAAGAGACTGTTACAATCATAGGTCTGTTCAGAAATGAAAATAAAAAAAAAATACACATAGTGCTGCAAAATCAAGCACCCAACAAATCGTAAATTGGTACATCATAGGAATGATCAAACATAAGTAAATAGGTTTATCAAATTAGAGAAATGAAGGGGGGGGGGGGTTGGGACTAGGGTTGCCACCTCATTCCTTTAAACCCGAACACATATAAATTACACAGGTTCTGAGGCTAATTTAATGCAGATAAAGCACCAAGTGACTTTAATTACCTCCTTAATCAGACTCAGAACCTGTGTAATTCATATGTGTTTGGGTTTAAAGGGATGAGGTGGCAACTCTAGGTGGGACCCCCCCCCGTCCATGACACCCCAATTGGGAACACTCTGTGCCGATTGGCGGCTAGCAGCACCCCCCAGATCAACTATAAAAGATTGCCATTCTTATGTTTGCAATATGTTTAAGTGGTAATCTATGCCGCCTTCAAGTTTCCACCTTTACTGCAACTGATCCACTGTTTGCAATATGTTTAAATGGTAAGCTATGCCGCCTTCACGTTTTCACCTTTACTGCAACTGTTCCATTGTTTGCAATATGTTTAAATCGTAATCTATGCCGCCTTCAAGTTTCCACCTTTACTGCAACTGATCCATTGTTTGCAATATGTTTAAATGGTAATATATGCTGCTTTCAAACGCTTTGCCTCTGCCCATATCACTGCCATGTTTATTTTGCTTTCTTATTGTCTATACTTAAATTATGAGCCAATGCTATCTTTATTACCATGCTCTTCTGCTCTGTTGCTGTGTCTTATAATCTGCTCTTGGTGTTAAAAGTTTGTTAGCCATGTGTCCCCTCCTATGCAATCCTGATTGATTAATTGGCAATACCCCCACCCAACTCAGTATACATTTAGGCCTACTCTGGGGAATGCACAGGCAGGGATTGCATTGGCAACTATCATCTTGGACAAAGTATTCATAGTGGATTAAGTATTACACTTCAACTCAGCACTTCAGCGAATGCACAAAGCGAAAAACAACAATAGAATATTGCAAAACACTAAACAGACTAAAGGTGACCTGATTCCTCATAGAACTTTTTCATCTCTCATCCAGTCTGCTTCTCAATCTCCCACTCTGTATCATTCACTCCCTACTTTTTCCTTTCACAGTTGCATCCTCTCTCCTTAAACTCTCTCTCCTTCATCCCTCTTCTCCACCCCACCACTTATATATATCACCCTCACTCCTCTCTTCACCTTATTACTGCACTCATCAGCTCCTGCTACCTCTGAACCCACATACCAATAAAACCTCCAGGACATTGGGAAGTGTCCCCCCACATAAGTCACACTCCCATATCACCTCTCTCACCCTTTTGCTTCTCCTAACTTCTGGAGATATTATCCCAAATCCAGGATCACCATCATTTACCTTTGGACAACATACCCGGCACCCCCAATCCTCTGACAGCATGCGCAACCCACAATCTAATTTCTATTCCTCTTCTGCCTAGAACCAGCCTCCCCTTCTCCTGTGCCCTTTGGAATCCCCCTCTGTTTGTAACAAACTTTCCACCGTCCATGACCTATTTATCACAAACTCCTTCAACCTACTTGCAATTACGGAGACCTGGCTTCAAGATTCAGACTTTTCTTCGTCGGCTGCCCTCTCCCATGTTGGCCTCCTGTGGACTCATTCTCCCAGGCCTAGTGGACAGAAAGGAGGTGGTGTTGGATTCCTCCTATCCCCTCAAAGCACTTTTCAAGTTCTTCACCCACCCCCCTCTCTGTCCCTCTCCTTATTTGAAGCTCACTGTATTTGTCTATTTTCTCCAGTTTCATTGAGAATTACTGTGATCTATCGGCCTCCTGGACCGGTATCAAGCTTCCTTGATGACTTCTCTGCCTGTCTACCCCACTTTCTTTCTTCTGAAATTCCAACAATCATTCTTGGTGACTTCAATATCCCTGCTAATCTTAACACTTCTGCCACTTCTAACTTTCTGAGTCTAGATGAGTATATACGCACAGCCCTGACACTGAAGGTCTCACAAAAATAGACTGATATGGGCACACTATGTTTCACTATCAATGATCAGGGGGCATGAAATGGTAAATGGCATAACATCACATGATACAACAAGTGAAAAAATGAATATACTGTGTCTCATAAGGTAGGACATCAAAACAGAGCATCATCTAAAAACAAAGTCCAATAGTCCATAAACACTTTAAGGCAGCTACCAGGGGGAGCCGAACCGAACTCCAGACACTAGGGTAAAGCAAAAGGAGAGGCACCTCTAAGTGTAATATGACACAATTTTATTGGAATAAAAGGATAAAAAACACTCACAAGAGCGGGTTAAGAACAGGCATGACAAGGAGTCGATCCAGTGGTCAGACGTCTATATCCAATCTTGGTGCCGGTACCACTGGGAAGCTGTTGAGCTGTATGGTGCTCGCTGTCATAGAGCTACTCTGAGAGGTGGGACGGCCGGCCAGAGACTCAGACGAGGCTTGGCATGCGGCGATACCCAGGCACAGGGGGGTGATGTCAGAGATGTGCGACGCGTTTCGTGGGCCTACGGCTAAGATGACAGGATAGCCGCGCCCCTTCTTCAGGCAACTTCTTCCGCGCCCCTTCTTCAGGTGTCAAGCCTCGTCTGAGTCTCCGGCCAGCCCTCCCACCTCTCAGAGCGGCTCTATGACAGCGAGCACCATACAGCTCCACAGCGCCTCTCCTTTTGAGTCTTACATCCTCTTTTGACCTAAAACAATGGACACACGCTCCTACTCACTCTGATGGCAACTGCCTTGACCTTATATTCTCCTACCTATGCACTCCACGCAACCTCTCCAACATTCCTTTTCCTCTCTCTGATCACCACCTTATTAGTTTCACTCTCTCGTTGTCTTCCTCGTTCTTGCCTTCCAGCTGCCAAACAATTATCCATAGAAACCTTCACCATCTTAACCCTTCTCTTCTTTTTTCTGCTACCGATTGTGTCTATGACAAAATCTCATCCTTGTCCTGCCCCAACCTGGCTACTTCTATATACAACAGCTCACTGTCATCCACCCTAGATACCTTGGCCCCCTTCACTAAAAACAGAATCAGGCCCTGACCGCTACAACCCTGGCAGACAGACAATACCAGAAGCCTCAAAAAAAAGGCTCTTGAACATCTGTGGTGTAAGACTAAGTCACAGCAAGATTTCAGCCAATATAAATCTGCCCACCAAAAATACCATTCCTGCCTCCACACTGCCAAACAGACCTACTTTATCACTCTTATTAACAACCTCTCACAGAGCCCCCGTCAACTCTTTTCTACCTTTAACGCTCTACTTCGTCCTCCATTACCTCCACCCACTAACTTACTCACTGCCCAGGAGATTGCTAATCACTTTAAAAATAAGCTTGATACAATTCATCTCGAGATCTCCACTCTACAAATTTCTCACTCCCGTCACACTCTTTGTCCTCCTGCACAATCAATACTCTCATTTAATCCAGCTACTATAGAGGAAGTCACTAAACTTCTCTCTAACACCCACCTAACCTCCTGCCCCCTGGACCCCTTTCCTTCTTAAATACTGTGGTTGGCACAGTGGTGTAGTGGATAGCACTTTCGTCTGGCAGCAAAAGGGTCGCTGGTTCGAATTCCAACCACAACACTACTTGCCTGGAATTTGCATGTTCTGCCTGTGCCTGCGTGGGTTTCCTCCAGGTACTCCAGTTTCCTCTCACGCTCCAAAGACATGTTGGTAGGTTAATTGGATCCTGTCTAAATTGGCCCTAGTATACGTATGAATGTGAGTTAGGGACCTTAGATTGTAAGCTCCTTTAGGGCAGGGACTGATGTGAATGTACAATGTACAGAATCTCACCAAAGTAAGTACACCCCTCACATTTTTGTAATTATTTTATTATATCTTTTCATGTGACAACACAGACGAAATTACGCTTTGCTACAATGTAAAGTAGTGAGTGTGCCGCTTGTATATCAGTGTAAATTTGCTGTCCCCTCAAAATAACTCAACACACAGCCATTAATGTCTAAACCCCTGGCAACAAAAATGAGTACACCCCTAAGTGAAAATGTCCAAATTGGGCCCAAAGTGTCAATATTTTGTCTGGTCACCATTAATTTCCAGCACTGCCTTAACCCTCTTGGGCAAAGAGTTCACCAGAGCTTCACAGGTTGCCACTGCAGTCCTCTTCCACTCCTCCATGACAACATCATGGAGCTGGTGGATGTTAGAGGCATTGGGCTCCTCCATCTTCCATTTGAGGATTCCCCACAGATGCTCAATAGGGTTTAGGTCTGGAGACATGCTTGGCCAGTCCATCACCTTTACCCTCAGCTTCTTTAGCAAGGCAGTGGTCATCTTGGAGGAGTGTTGGGGGTCATTATCATGTTGGAATACTGCCCTGCAGCCCAGTCTCTGAAGTCAGGGGATCATGCTCTGCTTCAGTATGTCACAGTACTTGTTGGCATTCATGGTTCCCTCAATGAACTGTAGCTCCCCAGTGCCGGAAGCACTCATGCAGCCCCAGACCATGACACTCCCACCACCATGCTTGACTGTAGGCAAGACACACTGGTCTGTGTACTCCTCACCTGGTTGCCATCACACACGCTTGACACTATCTGAACCAAATAGGTTAATCTTGATCTCATCAGACCACATGACATGGTTCCAGTAATCCATGTCCTTAGTCTGCTTGTCTTCAGCAAACTGTTTGCAGGCATTCTTGTGCATCATCTTTAAAAGAGGCTTCCTTCTGGGATGACAGCCATGCATACCGATTTGATGCAGTGTGCGGCGTATGGTCTAAGCACTGACAGGCTTACCCCCCACCCCTTCAACCTCTGCAGAAATACTGGCAGCACTCATATGTCTATTTCCCAAAGACAACCTCTGGATATGACGCTGAGCATGTGCACTCAACTTCCTTGGTCGACCATGGCGAGGCCTGTTCTGAGTGGACCCTGTTCTGTTAAACTGCTGTATGGTCTTGGTCACCATGCTGCAGCTCAGTTTCAGGGTCTTGGCAATCTTTATATAGAGCAACAAATCTTTTTTTTTAGATTCTCAAAGAGTTCTTTGTCATGAGGTGCCATGTTGAACTTCCAGTGACCAGTATGAGAGACTGAGAGCAATAACACCAAATTTAACACACCCGCTCCCCGTTCACACCTGAGACCTTGTAACACTAATGAGTCACATGACACCGGGGAGGGAAAATGGCTAGTTGGGCACTATTTGGACATTTTCACTTAAGGGTGTACTCACTTTTGTTGCCAGCAGTTAAGACGTTAATGGCTGTGTGTTGAGTTATTTTGAGGGGACAGCAAATTTACACTGTGATACAAGCTGTATACTCACAACTTTACATTTTAGCAAAGTGTCATTTCTTCAGTGTTGTCACATGAAAAGATATAATAAAATATTTACAAAAATGTGAGGGGTGTATTCACTTTTGTGAGATACTGTATATGTAAAGCGCTATGTAAATTGACAGCACTATATAAATACCTGAAATAAATAAATAAATAATACTACAGTCACCCTCTGACTCTATCCTACACTCTTTAACTCATATCTTCAACCTGTCTCTCTCTACTGGCATCTTCCCCAACCCTCTAAAACATGCACTAGTCACTGCCATACCAAAAAAGGCTACACTGGACCCCACCAATCTTAACAACCTAAGACCCATCTCCTTACTTCCTTTTGCCTCCAAAATCCTTTAACGTTTAGTCTACAGCCGACTGAGTGACCACCTCACTGAAAATAACCTTCTTGATCCCCTTCAGTTTGAATTTCGTCCACAGCACTCCACAGAAACTGCTCTCCTAAAACTCACAAACGACTTACTAACAGCTAAAACCAATGGTCATTATTCCATACTCTTACTTTTGGACCTCTCTGCTGCCTTTGATACAGTTGATCACCCCCTCCTCCTCAAAAAACCCAATTTGCTTGGTCTCCATGTTTGTGCTCTCCGTTGGGTAGAATCTTACCTATCTCACCGCACCTTCAGTGTGACTTACAACTCCACTTCCTCCTCTGCAACTCCTCTTACCTGGGGCGTCGCCAAGGGGTGGCTATGGGGGCTGGGGCCCCGAGTGCCACGGCCTCAGCCCCGAGCCTCCCGAGGGGCCCTTAATGGCGGCGTCAGATCACCCGCCCGCCGGGCAGGAGACCTAACTGAAGCCGCAGGCGAGCGGCTTGACAGAGCCGCGAGCGGGCGGCCCTACAGAGCCGCCGAGCGGCTGCTTTCAGCCGCCGTGTGGCTACATTGAAAGCCGAGAGAGAGAGGGGCGGGCGAGCAGAGATGACATCATCTCTCTGCCCGCCCGCATCACTGCTATCCCTCCCTCTCTCTCTCCACAGTGCCACCGACTCGCATGATGGCGGGGGGTCGAGGAGGCGGAGCGGGTTGTCTGCAGCTGTGTGAGGGGGTTGTCTGCAGCTGTGGGGGGGTGGATG
>BLSH010022783.1:1553470-1568518 GCA_018402905.1 Glandirana rugosa
GGAGGAAGGTAGTGTCAGGAGGAACTCCGCTGGGGCACCTGTGATGGAAGGAGGAACTCCGCTGGGGCACCTGTGATGGAAGGAGGAACTCCGCTGGGGCACCTGTGATGGAAGGAGGAACTCCGCTGGGGCACCAGTGATGGAAGGAGGAACTGTGCTAGGGAAATCTGGTGGCAGGCGATGTGGCAAGTGACACGCTCGGGGCTCCCACTGATTCTGCATTGTGGTGAGTTGAACTATTTAATTTTATATTACAATGTAATAACAGAAATTATGCGCTTCAATCATCCTGACACCATAACAACCATGGTGCCGGGATGATTGAAGCGTTTGGAGTATCTTTATCTGCTGATTGTTAAACATTCTGGAATACACATAATGTATTGTGGTGTAGGATCTGGGCCTGCTGTCCCTCCATCCTGACTTCTTTTCTTCCTTCTCTTCTCTTTCCTTCCCTCCCTATCTCTTTCTTTCTTCCTCCCCCCATCCCTTATTCATCTCAGGCGTGAGCCACATCCCCAAAGCCACGCCCCTTTAAACAATGCCCCTATTTCATTTTGACCACACCCATTTTTTGCCGCGGCGCGCAACGCGTGCCCCATTTCTTCGGGCTAGAGCCCCTGGTCTTTTTCCCACCTAGCAACGCCCCTGCCTCTTACCATTGGGGTCCCCAAGGTTCTGTCCTTGGACCCCTACTATTCTTGATCTACATCTCCTCCCTGGGTCAGCTGATAACCTCCCATGGCTTCCACTATCATTTATATGCTGATGACAACCAAATCTATCTCTCTACCCCTCAGCTCATCCCATCAGTCTCCTCACAGATCGCTGTTTTACTAACAGACATATCAGCCTGGATGTCACACCACTTCCTCAAACTGAATCTATCTAAAACTGAGCTCATGATATTTCCTCCCCCATGTGCCCCTTTTCCTGACTTCTCTGTTAAGATCAATGGCACAACTATTAGTGTGTCCCCACATGTCAGGGTACTAGGGGTAACCCTAGACTCTGAACTGTCCTTTCAGGACCACATCCAATCCCTGTCCAAATCATGCCAATTTAGCCTCCGCAACATCTCTAGAATATGCCCCTTTTTAACCAATGACACCACCAAGCTTCTAATTCACTCTCTGGTTATCTCTCGCCTCAACTAATTCAACTCTCTCCTCATTGGATAACCTTTACATACATTATCCCCCCTTCAGTCCATAATAAATGCTGCTGCAAGACTTATCCACCTTACCAAACGCTCAGTGTCCTCCACCCCTCTCTGCCAATCTCTTCACTGGCTTCCACTTACCCAATGAATAAAATTCAAAGTACTAACATTAATTTACAAAGCCATCCACAACTCTGCCCCAAGCTACATCTCTAGCCTAGTCACAAAATACCAACCAGGCCATCCTCTTCGGTCCTCCCAAGACCTCCTGCTCTCTAGCTCCCTTGTCACTTCCTCCCATGCTCACCTCCAGGATTTCTGCAGAGCTTCTCCCATCCTTTGGAACTCCCTACCCCAATCTGTCCGACTGTCTCCTAATCTATCCATCTTTAGCATCCCTGAAAACCTTTCTCTTTAAAGAAGCCTATCCTGCTTCTATCTAATGCATTGTCTTACTTTCTACATCAGCTCATCCACCACAACTATTACCTTTTGTATCAATTGACCCTCCCTCTTAGATTGTAAGCTCTAACGAGCAGGGCCCTCTGATTCCTCTTGTACCAAATTGTGATGTAACTGTACTGTCTGCCTTCATTTTGTAAAGCGCTGCGCAAACTGTTGGCGCTATATAAATCCTGTATAATAATAATAATAATTGTTAGCCCTGGTCCATGGCACTCCTACTTTTGCTGCCTAGACCGGTCTATCACCGCCACCTTCACGCTACAGCTGTCATTGCCTGCTTCCTGCAAGTGAAGTGTGTGGAGCAGCTTCACAGCCAGAGGGAGGGCAAGAAAAGGACATAGACACTGAAACATCCACAGCTGCTGGAGGAGAGCCTGCCAACTGCACAGGATACAGAGGACACTGCGGACAGCCACACACCCTTGCCTGAGGTCTTCTGGGAGGAGCAAAGACTTGTAGGGGAGATAGTCTCCAGAAAGACCGGCCTCAGTGTTGCAGATCTGTGTGGGACTACAAAGCTCAGAAGCTGTGTGCTAGACAGAGGAGGAAAAGGAAGCAATAGTCAGGGAGTATCCGCAGAAAAGTGAGAGGTAACCATCATAGTGCACTGCTATATTGGAGAGCTGTCAGCTGGAGTGTTCACTGCAGTGTCAGAGTGAGAAACTGCTGCCACATCTAAATGGAGGTCACAGCTGGGAGAGATTGCCACTGCCAGGCCCTGAGCCCCCTAGGTCCTAAATTGCCACTGACCTCACCAGTTCCAGGCGCTAGAGAGGAGATGTAATCACAGAATGCTTGGTGGTGAGAAGCTGCTGGTCACAACTTTCTTGCCTACTTGCCATACCATTTGCATACTTACACCCTGTAGTGTGAGATCCCCTTTAAACCTGAGAGCTCCAATGTAGGAACTTTGGGCCCCAATGATTAAACTACACTGGCCAGTGGGAGGGGCTTGGGGAGACTGAAGGAACTTTAGCTTCCAGTACTGCTCGTTTAGTTAGGACCTCCCTAGTTTCAAGGTTTGGGTGGAGACACTTGGTCCTTTCATTATTTGTGGTATTGTATAAATCTATTTCTTTTTTTTTTTTTTCCTTTCAGAAAAAAAAAAAATTATTTTGCAAAGAGTCAGTACAATACACTCAACAAAAAAAAGGGCGTGTAACATACAAAAGGAGATCAGACAATACGTGACATAGTTACAGCGGTACATTGCTTGCATTGTTATGCATACTTAGGAAACAGCCATTATCAGGTGGCATCTACAATTTACATATCGCATACGGTCTCCGTCTAGTCCTTCCAGGTTACTCATCGGATATATCAAATGGCTATAGGTGTTACTTTGAGCTCCATGAAGTAGCAAGAAAAGGGTGGGACGTATTCCCTTAAGTTTTATGTGTGCGATTGGAGCATAATGTCTGCTGTAGTCTATATGTTTTAAAGCATTTTGTGTTTTTCGTTAGGGAGAAGGGTGGCCTAAGAGTGGCGTGGTGTCTGTCCTGTAAAGGGGGTCGTAAGCGGTGTGATAAGGCTGCATAGGGATACGTGGGCTGGATCCTATTTTGTATGGGGATGTGTCTGATAACATATAGCGATTGTCTGCTCGGAGTAGGGAATATAGGAGGGAGGGTAAGGTTAGGAGGGCATAGAAGAAGGGGAAGGGAGGGAAGGGTAAGGGGGGATGGGAAGGAGAAACAAGTTCCGTAGGTCTCCACCGTTGAGTTCCCAGGGCGTCTGGGTCAGAGCCCAGACCAAGATACCAGGAAATGGCCTAGCACAAAGCTGTCAGGGTCGCATATTCTTGCGTAGTTTTAAAATGTGTCCAGCAAGCCCATGTATGAGAGAATTTGGAGGGAGAGTCCCTGGCTATCTGTATTAGCTCCCCCATCTCTGCAATATGGTTGACTCAGGTGAGCCACTCGGGAATTGTCGGGGGGAACGAAGATCTCCACCGGGCTGGGATGCACATTTTAGCGGCATTGAGTAAATGTATTATGAGGGTTTTTCGATATACATGTGCTGGTAAAGTCAAGTGATGGAGAAGGGATTGTGCCAGAGTAAAGTCTAGGGGATACGTGGAGATCCTGGTAGTCAGGTCGTGAACTTGGGTCCAGAATTGTTGCACTGCTGGACAGGTCCACCAAATATGTAATAGAGTGCCAGGTTCACTGGAACATCTCCAGCATATTTCAGGTACAGTGGGATTGTACCTGTGTAGGAGCTGTGGAGCCCTATACCAGCGTGTAGGTAACTTGTAGCTGTTCTCTTGAATTGAAACATGCAGGCTAATGTAAACATTTTTTCCCACTGATCATCTGGAAATGTCGTTTGCAAGTCCCTTTCCCATCTTGAGCACGCAATGCCTGAGCTAGAAGGTACCGAGGCAAAGAGCATATTGTGAATAGTGGAATTCAGATGGCTTTGTGCCGTTGATTGGGAACAGAGAATCTCAAATGGGGTGAGGGGTCAGCTGAATCCCTATTGGTATCTCTTTGAAAGTGGCGGATTTGGAAATACACCCATGGAGTGATTAGAGTGTTGGGGTCGCATGTCTGGATTGCCTCTCGGTTTAGCATAGTTCCGTCTTTGTAAAAGTGCGAGGCAGTCATGTCAGTGTGGGGCCAAACTCTGTGTAAGAACTGGTTGGTCATTGCAGGAGGGAAAGCTGGGTTGAGCTTAATTGGAGTGAGGGGACCCGAGTTGGTCGAGAGGTCTGTTCTCCTACATACCTCCTTAAAACAGCGTAGTGTTGCGTGAATAAGGGGGTGTTGCTTGAGAGCAGGAGCAACTGGTATCCATGGGGTCGCTTTCAGTGGCAACGGGGAAAAGGCTTTTTCGATATGAACCCAACTCTTAATGTTTTCATGGGTATTCCAGTTGACGATTCTTGTCAAGTGGGAGGCCCAGTAATAATGTCTAAAATCTGGGAGTCCTATGCCCCCCTTAGATTTAGGTTTGATTAGTTGTGCCTGGCTAATCCTGGGTCATCTAAGTTTCCAGAGGAAGCTGGAGTATAAATCTATTTCTATTACTGTTCTGTTGTGTTGCCTTGTTGGGGGTATTACTTAAAGCGGAGTTCCACCCAAAAGTGGAACTTCCTCTTATCAGCCTCCACCCCCTCCGGTGCCACATTTGGCACTTTTCAGGGGGAAGGGGCACCCTTCCCCACCTCCAGGAGACTGCGCCGCGGCGACGTCCCTCAGAAGTTCGCCCCCCCTTGCCAGTTAGAAAGTGCAGCATGCTCCTTCCCCTTGCCAGTTAGAAAGTGCAGCATGTTTACCAGGAATGGAGGCATCCGAAGATTGGCTGGGGTACCAACATCGCGGGCTCCCTGGACAGGTAAGTGTCCATATATTAAAAGTCAGCAGCTACAGTATTTGTAGCTGCTGACTTTTATTTTTTTTTCCCCCAGGCGGAACACCGCTTTGAATAAATCCTCTTTATTTAGCCTTGGTGTGTCAGAGTGTGGGCATTGCCAGATGAGTCGTCATCTGGAATCAGGGGACCCAAGCATGAGCAGTTCCTTCAGGGCTAAGCGCATCATTTACATTTGTGGTCAAAGGACGGTAAAACAGGTGGTTGAGCTGCGTTTTAGCTCCCCCTGGCTGTCCCCCTGAAAAGATGAAGTTAAGGTGTGGTAGGCACTGCTACCACTACTGCAGTTATTTCTACTAGCTTCTGGACCCTGGGCCAAGCAACTGTCCTGCTGCATAGTGAACACAGGGGGTCAAGCACTGGGCGCCATTCAGAGAACATTTTGCATTTTCTCAATGAATGCAAAGCATTCTTTGATTGAACAAGGTAGAGAGGTGGGGTAGTAACGCCACAATCTCCATCCCCTTTCAATCAGAAAACACTTAGCATTAAGAAAATGCAAAGTGTGCCCTGAATGGCACCTGTGCTGAGCAAGCAACTTCCTGTTTGACATCCTTTGACGTGCTGTTGAGTCTATAGGACAGGTAGATCTTTCTATGAGAAACAAATTGCAAAATAATACACCTTAATCTTTCCCTACTCCCTCCAAAATAGATGTATTTTACTGCTATATGCTAGCATTACTGGATGCCTGTTTTTCTCCCACTGTCTCACCTTTTGTTTTTTGATATTTTGACAACCATACTTTTATTCCTTTTATTTATATTTAACCTCTGCATTCAAAAGCTTTTGCTTTGTTGTTGCCCTCCTGAAAATGTAAAATTTTGACGTGGATTGATTTTTTACTGTTTTGTTTTCATGCATGGCAAGAAAAAAATATATAATTATTTTTGGATTGCAGTTTTGTCAATGGGCTTAAAATTGTACAAAGTGACAGCAAAACACATAGCTGTAGGAGAAAAATGACTATGTGTTCTGGCCTGGTAAACACTACATATGAGCATATTTCACAAGAAAAGAATTCAATTTTATTTAATGGCTAGAAAAATTCTGTTTCCAAAAACAGCTTGTGGAAAAGGTGCTCAATACTAAAGTCCAGCCCCATATCGTCAATTAGTAAGACATTGCAATGCAGTCATTCAAGATGTCTATGAAGGTACAAGTTTATCTAGGTTATAGTATAGCTAGTAGTGGTTTGTAGGCAGGTTCAGTCTATTTGCTTCACTGTAGATGGCGCTCGACCGCTGCGGCATTGCAGTTGGACGGGAAGGCAAGAGGAACATGGTTCCTCTATGGTTTCCTGGGTCACCGGGGAAGCTATCTGATTGGATGTTGCCACCCCATGTGACTCTGGCAGCCATCTTGGGTCAGGCAGAATCTATTTAAGGCCCTGGCTCCCAGGCTTGGCATGCATTTTGCATGTGGGTAGTGGGGGGACAGGTCACCTGTCTGACAGGGACAATGATCAGCTGCAGGGAGGGGTTCCAGACAACTAGGGAAAGGATAGGGACATGCTATACTTCCTGGACACCTCCCCATTTGGGCACAGACTGGCAAGGCCAGGCCACATTCTGCTCCCCAAGACAAACACTGTGGGGACACCTGAGACCTGCTCTGCTACAGATCGCTGTTACATTCTGTCAGTGTTCCTGGATGGGTGCCTTCCCGCCAGATGTCTTGTGTATTGATGAACTTTAACATTAATACAATTTCTGTTCTCTGCAGCTGGACTCTGAGTTGTTACTGCTGCCACACCACGTTGCACCTCCCCAGGTTAGTCACACTCAGTTGGACTTATTCTGTACTGTTGAAGAGCTTATAGCTTATCCAAGCCACCTCTTCAGTTCCAACAAGTGTCTGGAAGATACTCTAGCATTTATTTCTACACAGGTAGAAGAAACACCTTATTCTAATCATATGGCATGTGTAGATATTGATTGTCCAAGAACAGGATGGGAAGTGTGAAAGTTGTGGAATTTTTCTAGTTGCATAATCCCATTTTTGGAGTCAGGAAGAGTTCATAAGAATTAGTATTTACATGGCTGTAGGTGTTAAATGTTGTCAAATTACAGGGACAGAGGTGATAAATTGTATGACTAAGGTAGAACAGATGTCCCCATTCCTAATAAGATTACCTGCTATGCCATCCCAAATCAGTTCTGTACCTATACCCACCAATAACCAGACCACACCATAGTTTGGGTATAAATTGGCCATAGCAACCTTTTATTAACATGTAACAATAGAAACAAAGACCAATTCCTTTAAAAACAGAAATATATGTATTAAGGTAGCTGATCTTTGGAGGCGCTACACCCAAATTAATTGGTTAATTTTATCTGCGGAAACAATAGGCCCCCAGCTGCAAAACACCATCTCGGAGACAATAACCAAACTATCCACAGAGACCTCTATAAATAAATAAATAAATAAAATATTCTAAATACTACATTTGCGGCCAGCGGTGTATTTCTTGCACAAAAATAAAAAGTGCGTCTACATTACTGGTTTAAAAAAAAAAAAATATTCTAAATACTACATTTGCGACCAGCGGTGCATTTCTTGCACAAAAATAAAAAGTGCGTCTACATTGCTGGTTTAAAAAAAAGAATAATAAATAGTGCTACATAGTACATTTGCACCTTGCTGTGCATTTCTTGCACAAAATTAAAAAGCGCATCGGCATTGCTGGTTTAAAAAAAAATAGTGCTACATAGTACATTTGCACCTTGCTGTGCATTTCTTGCACAAAATTAAAAAGTGCGTCTACATTGCCGGTTTAAAAAATAATATAAATTTGTGCTAAATAGTACATTTGCATCCAGAATGAGGAGAGCTTCAAATAAGGGACGTGGTCGTGGTGCTGCTGGTGTTGGTGGTGTTGGTGAAGCTCCTGTTGCAAGGAGAGGATGTGGTTGATCTGTGCCAGCTACACGCACAAGTGAAACACCTTCTTCAGGTGCAAGTAGCCGACAGAACCTTCAACATTATATGGTAATCCCGAATGCCGCTCAATGAATGGTGAGGCCAAAACAAGTACATGCAATAGTAGATTGGGTGGCTGACAATGCCTCCAGTTCCTTCACATTGTCTCCCACCCGGGCCCTTGCTGAAAGCTCAGAGTTGGCACCTGAACCCCATGGCCATCTGTCTTTCACCTCAGCCCCTTCCGCCGAACCCGAACATCCAGGTGTCCGCTCAACTCTAGTCCCCAACCATTACCCAAGGACGCCATACCACAGATGGGTCCCCAACCCTTACCTGAAAACGCCATACCACAGTTGGGTCCCCAACCATTAGACTCTCACAGATTTTTTACTGCCTCCAAAGACCACAACCGCCAGGCTGCTGTGACTTCAAAACCTCAAACCAAAACACAGGGAGGATGGGTGGGCAGTTCTCTCTCCGTTCAATGAACACTGATTGAGGTATCAGTTTCTCCATCTTTTCCTGTGCTTGCCCAAAGCCCCTCCTGGACCCCTCACTTCCTACCAATCAGGACGTATATAATCATACCCACCATGCCTTAACTATTTACCTACCTGTTTCCCCTCTTCACCCAGTCATGCAAGCCCTTTTTTTTATTTTTGCTTCAGGCCCACCTTTATACTCTATGTGGAAGACCACATAGTGGAGTGTGGCAGTTTGTTTTTTACTTCACCCACTCCTGATCCAATGGTGGTTGTTCCAGTCTTTTACGCCCCTAGTGAACAAATTGTCTTCTCTGCCCAAAAGGTGCACTTCACTGTTCTCAAAATAATTCCCCTTTTCCTTAAGATGTAGGAAGGGTGTAGAGTTTTGGCCTGTAGAATTTGCCCTCCTATGTTGGGGCACTTGTTTGTGGAGAGTTAATTTTTAAGACTATTCTAAATCACCAGCGTAAGGTATTTATTATCAATAAAAAAACTCATAAAAATAGGAGGGGTAAAAATGTATTTGTTTATCGTTTTCATTTCATATGCATAGCCAATAATTAACTTTTTGGTTTTGAATAGAGTAGGAAAGGATTACAGCCAGTGACAAACAAACCATCTTACCCCCCTCCAGCACCCACGTCCCCCTCCCACCCTGAGGGTGGTACTCACGTGGTCGGGCTCCGGTGTTCGCGCCGATGCAGAGTGAGATCGCTCCCTCCAATGAGGGACGGCCTCCTCCGGTTCTCCCGGAGTACATCCTCTCAGCCATTCGGGTCTCAGGAGAGACCCACTTCCTGATAGGCTGGGAGGAGAAGCAGGAAGACAATAGTGCTATTGTCGCACAACACAGCCAATTAGAGCCTTAGGCTCTAATCATGTGCTTCAAAAAAAAAAACCCCATAGAAATCCATGTGTCCCCCTGCACCCCTAATGGAGCGGCTGCCACTGGTTACAACTCTCTTAGTTTATTTATTTATTTTTATTTGCTGTCTGAGTCCCACAGGGGTATTTCCTTTCCTGCCCTGGTGATGCAACAGGAAATGATAGAAAATCTCTCCAAAGTGATGGGAGATCTCCTCTTTGACAGCTGTAGACAGGGCCGTAGATAAGGGGGTACCACCAGTCCTCCATAGGGCCTGGGCCAGCAGGGGGGCCCAGGCAGCAGGATGAATCGGATGTGGACAGGGAGGATGATCATTGTGGTAGTTATTGGAACCAATCCCCTGTATGGCTCTCTCTACAGCAGCTGAAATCTGGCTTCTTCTCCTCTCCCTCCCGTTGGCTTTCAGCTGCTGCAAAAAGAACCATACAGGGGATCGGTTCCAGTAATCCCCCCCCCCCACGATCACCCTCCCTGTGCAACAAATGTTTCCCCCTGCTGCCCAGGCCCCCCTGTGTTCCCCCCTGACTCCTGCCAGGTTTCCTCCTCTCCCTTCCGCTGGCAGCTGCAAGCACACAATAGGATCCTTCAAGATTGATAGTGGGGGAACTGTCCGGTAAATATGTCATACCAACCCCTTCCTTTCCTGAATGAACACAATGAGTGATCAGTACATAACTGAAGCATTGGCTATATGGGGCCCCATGCCAGGTTGTCTGTATGGGGCCCCTTGTCAGGTTGTCAGTATGGGGCCCTGTGTAAGGGTGTTGGTGTGGGGCTCCGTGTCAGTTTGTCGATGTGGGGTCCCATGGTTTCTAATAGCAGCCCTGGCTGTAGATGTACCCCCACTTCTTGCTGTAGTGGCAAATGTAAACAGTTTGGTTTCCCATCACTCTTTGTTCACCAGGACAAACTGGGTAAATCTGGGGAGTGGGGACAGCAATGAAACCTAAAGAGGATTCTAACACTTACACTCTCTGTAAAAAATGAAAAAACGGTCTATACACACATTGAGATTTATTTACTAAAGGCAAATCCACTGTGCACTACAAGTGCACAGCAAGTGCACTTGGAAGTGCAGTCACTGTGGATCTGAGGGGGACATGCAAGTAAAATAAAAAACAGCATTTTTAATAGCACATGATTGGATGATAGAAATCAGCACAGCTTCCCCTCATTTCAGATCTTCCCCTCAGATCTACATGACTGCACTTCCAAGTGCACTTGCGGTGCATTTGTAGTGCACAGTGTTATTAAACCCTATAAATAAAAAAAAGTTCTGTTATCTTCAGGATTTACATTGTCTACTGATTGCTTTTCTTCCAAAGGTTGCTTTTCTTTTAACTTTAGCTTGGCAAAGTTTGGCAAAGTTTACTGCCCCAGCATTTTCTGGTGGTCCTATGAAGCCAACATTTCATGTGTGACTACATCCTTATGTGCACACATGTGCGGGCAAAATAATATTTTCAATCATAGGAGATGCATGCACAGTGGTACCAGCACAGGCAGCGCCAGGGATTTTGTCAATGGTAGGGCATGCAGCACGATGGCGCTAGCATAAGCAGACGAATAGGATTTGTCGATTTTAGGACACATATGCTCAAAAGAGTGCTTGTTTCCCAACTTTAAGTTCAGGGAAATAGTGCAGATGAAGCTGGATACTACTGCTAAAAATCAAAAAATAAACATGCAGACAGTTAAATAGTTAGGACCTGTGTTGGCAGGCTTTTGTTTGCTTCAAGTGGGTTTTACATTCTCATACAAGTCTATAGAATGTGAAACCCACTTGAAGCAGGGTAAATGCATTTCAGAAGGAGGTCAATTGCAGGCCAGACATACATTTCAGCAAATTCTGAATGAAGCACCTCAAACTGATATTAAACTTATGTCATCCACATAAGCCCAAAGCCCATCAACACTGGCCCTTAGATAGGTTGGGAAAAAAATCTTGCATTCTCCAGAACCCTAAACGTACAGTTGATCCAGAAAAAACCTCTTAAAGCATAGGTCATATATGATTTAACATGGAAAGAAATGTTCTGTAGTGTTACTTATTATCAATGTTAACATCCAGTTATATTTTGTAAATTTAGAAACACATGCAGCCATTTTTTTTAGGTTGAAGTGTAATGTACACATATAATATCTTCCCTTGTTCACTTCCCCTGATAAACATGCAATTAAACATTTTAAAAAAAATACTTTTTTTGGGACCCAGTGAAGTCACAGCACTCTGCTTCAAATCTTCTATCAAATGCATTATATGAAAAACAAATCTCAGGGATCCCTTTAGATGTACATCCTCCTTCCTGCTGGCCACTGGGTGCTGCAGACTTTATCTGTGAAGTCTGCTGATTGGTTGCTTGAGCATGCACATCTAAAAGGATTGTTCTTTATATAAAGCTCAGGAACAAAATGATTGATAACAGAGAAAGCTGAGAGCTGTGAGAGGAAGGTCAATGACTGTATGAATCAGGAGGAGAGGGAATTGATGAGTAGGGATGGGCCGTACGGACCCCTGTTCGGTTCGCAACAGAGCTTTCGAACACCGCGAAAGTTCGGACCTGAATAACAAACCCATTAAAGTCAATGGGACCCAAACGTCAAAAATCAAAAGTGCCCATTTTGAAGGCTTATATGCAAGTAATTGGGCATACAATGGTTATAGGGGTCTGGGTCCTGCCCTAGGGGACATGTATCAAGGAAAAAAAAGTTTGTAAAAAGCTCAATTTTTAAATGAGCAGTGATTTGTTGATTTTTAAAGTGAAAGCATAAAAATGAAAAATTCCTTCCAATATAGTATCTGGGGGCCCCCTTAGTCTACCTGTAAAGTGGCAGATCTGTATCATGTCTAGAATCTGCTGCAGCAATAATTGCATTTATAAAGCCCAAAAAATTAGATTTTCCCTGCAAGCTGCCTTTATTTTGCTCAGCAACAGCTGGGGAGCCATTGTTTATGATGAGACCACAATGTAGTGCACTGGGAACAAGATTAGAGATTTTTTTGGATAAATTCTGGTGTCACTTTGACTTTGGATAGAAGTAACGGATGCGGTCAATTGTCAAAACGTAACCCTATAGAAGTGCCCTTGATGAAGGCAAAAAAAATTGCAATGATATGCACCTGTCAAACAGGTGCTGAAAAAACAGGTTTTTGGGTGTTAATTGTGCCCATGAAACCTATACCAAAAACATTCTTCCAGATGAAATGATTGAACACCCTCAAAGCTAGGCAGCCTCGAAGTCCTGCAGAGATTCCACATCTCAAAAACACTTAATCAGTGACATCGGCATCGGGGGCTTCATGGCTGGTAATCCAGGACTGATTCATTTTTATAAAAGTCAAAAGGTCCACAGAGTCTGTGGACAGACACGTTTTATGATCAGTAACAAAACCTCCTGAAGCACTGAATGCCTGTTCTGAAAGCACGCTGGATGCAGGGCAGCCCAACAACTCAATAGCATACTGGGCAAGTTCTGGCCAGTGGTCTATTCTCATGACCCAGTAAGCCAGTGGGTCTTCAACTGGAAAGCTGTCCATCTCTGTTTTGGCCCTGAGGTAATCGTCCACCATGTGATGCAGGCACTGCCGATGGGATGTGGAAGCTGACAGCCCTGGGTGGCGAGGACTAATAAAATTCCGAAATGCATCACTTAGGTGGACCCCTTCTGCAATGCTCCTCTCTTGAGCAACAGAAGGCTCAAAACTACATTTTCCACGACACTGTAACCTACTGGAGTCGGGAAAAAACGTTCAATAAGATCCTCTTTAACATGTCCTGAAGAGATTTTATCTTCTGCACTCTCTGTGGGAATGGGATGAGTTCTGAGACCTTCCCTTTATAGCGGTGGTCAAGGAGGGTTGCCAACCAGTAATGATCATTTTCCTTTATGCCATATATTCTTGGGTCCTTTCGCAGGCTTTGAAGCATGAGGTTGCCCATGCGCCTCAAATTTGCCAAGGCTTGAGAAGCAGACTCCTCGGGGTCACTCAGGATGACAGCAGCTGGAACTTCCTTCTCCCAGCCATGTACTGCTCCCAAGGGTCCTGGGGTTGGTAAGCCATTGCTTACAGATTGACGCATGTCTTCCTATTCTTCGAAGTCACGAAAGTGCCAGAATCCTCCTCCTCATTCTCCTCCCCTCTCTCCTCCTGTCTGTTCTGTGACATAGGAATGATGGTGTCTGAATAAAGTGGGCCTTGAGAGGAAAGGAAGTCCTCCTCTTCCTCCTGCTGCTCTGCCTCCAGTGCCCTGTCCGTAATGCCACACAGAGTTTGCTCCAGCAGAAACACAACAGGGATTGTGTCAATGATGCATGCACTGTCACGGCTCACCATCCTTGTGGCCTCCTCAAATGGTGACAGTAAAGTGCATGCATCCTTAATGATCAGCCATTGGTGTGGGGAAAAAAAGCAGAGGCGGCCTGAGCCTGTCGTTGTGCCATACTCGCATAGGTACTCGTTGACGGCCCTCTGCTGCATGTATAGCCGCTGCAGCATTGCCAAAGTCGAGTTCCAACCGGTGGGCATGTTACAAATCAGGTGGTTTACAGGCAGGTGGAATTCCCGCTGAATTTCAGCCAATCGAGCACTGGCTGTGTATGACCACCTAAAATGGCTACAGACTCTTCTGGACAGCTTTAGCACATCTTCCAACCCTGGGTACGTATTTAGGAAATGCTGCACCACCAAATTGAGGACATGTGCCAGGCATGGCACATGTGTCAACTTTCCCTTTCTAAGGGTGGACAGGAGGTTTGAGCTATTATCGCACACCACCATTCCTGGCTCCAGCTGGCGTGGTGTGAACCACCTCTGGGCCTGTCCCAGCAGAGCTGCAAGAGTTTCTGCTCCGGTATGGTTCCTGTCCCCTAGACACACCAGCTGAAGCACTGCATGGCACCTTTTAGCCTGACTCATGGAATAGCCCTTTGAACACTTAGGGGGTACCTGATGTTTATAGGAAAATTCTGCAGAGGAGGCCATGTAGATGGCAGAGGAGGAGGAGGAGGGGGTAGATCTCACAGGTCTGGCATCATCACCACCAGCTGTATGGAGACGTGGGGGCACAACAAGCTGCAGCACCGAGCCCTGTCCCGCATCCTTCCAAGTTGCAAGCCTCGTTACCCAGTGTGCTGTGAACTAAATATATCGTTCCTGCCCATGCTTGCTGGACCATGTGTCAGCAGTAAGGGGGATTTTACGGCTGACTGCCTTGCCCAACAATGGCAGAACATTCCCTTCCAGGTGATGATAAAGAGATGGAACGGCCTTACGTGAAAAGTAGTAGCGACTGGGAACCTGCTATTGTGGTACAGCACATTGTGCGAATTCACGGAAGGGGGCAGAATCCACCAGGCTGAAAGGCAGAAGTTGGAGAGCCAACAGCTTTGACAAGCTTGCATTTAGACGCTGGGACCGAGAGGTTGAAGACGGAAAGTCGGACCACCTAAGACGGGGGAAGGCACTTAAGCGTGTTACACGACATGGTGTTATCGTCCAAGGGTCAGCGATGATGAAAAGTGCATTCCGGCAAGGTAGAGAAATAGTAGTGGACCTTCCCTTACAAGACGGTAACAACCCGTTCCGTCAGTCGGCATTTTAGGGGGAATGACGACTGTGTACCAGGTCGTTCGTACCCGTCCTTGCTATATAAATCAAGTGTCGTGTGACCCATTGCTCCGAACGTTGAACCTTCCTACGCCCTGTCCCGAGCCACGACGTCGAACAACACGGGGGTGCAGAGGTA
>BLSH010022783.1:1582775-1595811 GCA_018402905.1 Glandirana rugosa
TTCTTTTTTTGAATAGGCCTCAATACAAAAAAAAAATACCATGTTGGCTACCTCCTCCTACTCCTCTACCACCGCCACTTCCACCTACACTGCCACGGTCATGGCCTAGTCAACCTCTAGGCTCCTACTCCACATCCACCCCCTTCCCATTTTTTTATTTGATTTTAATTTATTTTCCCTATCCCCATTTTTTTGTAGGGCACTTTCCCTACCCTTACCCCCATTTTACTTCCTTTTGCAGCCCTCTAGGGCTTTCCAGGACTTTGTTACAGCCATTTTTGTGCCTAAAAGTTCGGGTCCCCATTGATTTCAATGGGGTTCGGTGTCCGTGCGATCGTTCGGGTTCCGTCCGGACCCGGACTTTGTCCCGAAGTTCGGCCGGACCAGCAGAACCCGAACTTCCAGAGGTTCGCTCAACTCTACTGAGGACTGACCACCTTTGTCAGTGGACACATTTGTTGCTGGTCCCCTTACAGTGCCACGGGAACATCTGCCTCTCCTTGTTGTCCTCCCAGACATTATTGGGAGGGAGGGGGCGGAGCTTATTAGCAAATGTAAACAAGAAGTGGAAATCTGTACATAGATGGACTTTGATCAATGTAAAGTGGTGTTTGGTGCACTTTAATTTGAGTACTCACACTACACAGACACACTCCACGGATACACTATAATATACTGCAATATAATGCATCAACCGTACTGTAACACATAGCTATATGGCGTTAAACTTGCAGTAACGCACACAGAAGTAAATGGCGTTAAACTTGCAATAAGGCAATCAAATATACGGTGTTCAACTGTCACTACACTGATGCTATCTGAACTGTCCCTACTCTAACTATACACTAATGTAAAGATTAGTGATACTGTCTCACTACACTACACTGAAACTATCTGAGCTGTCCCTACTCTACATATACACTAACGTATGTATCAATGACACGGTCTCACTACATTACAGTGAAACTATTTGAGCTGTCCCTACTCTAGCTGCACACTATGCAAAGCTGAATGATGGTCCTCCTCACTACACTCACACTATCCCTAGACTGACACTAATCTAATATTCTACACTGACAAATGAAGCAAAATAGCACAGTATAGCACACTAACTAACTAATAGCACTGAACAGAGCCCTGTTCTATCTCTCTCCAGCCGAAATAACACTAAAAATGGCTGCCATTTAAATACTTTTATACTATGGAACGGGAATGAGCCATGATTGGATAAAGTCATGATGACAGTGTCCAATCATAACTCCAACAATGTTCTGTGCCCTGATTGGCTGAAGTTTTCACTGCTTCAGCCAATCAGGGCTTGCAATGCACTGTTCAGCGCCGAAATGCATTGTGGTCGGTTTGGGGGGGCGAACAAATGGTCGAACGACCCGTTTGTTCCGATGTTCTCTGAATGACCGAACAATGAAAGTTTGGCTCAAACTTTTGCTCAGGCCGAACACTTCGCGCATCCTTATTGATGAGTGATTTTAGTCATTTAGACAGAAAATTAGGTTGGAGTCAGGATAATTGCTATAGCTCCAAAGGGTTATATTGTGGAAATGTGTGTTTGCAGGACAATCACAATAATCCGTTTCAGCATGGAAGAGGTTTTGTAACCAGCTCCTGTGGAAAAACTGTTATACAAATTCTCTACAAGTTTGTGCATTTCACAAAAACAATGTTGTGGAATTGGAAGTGTGGAGAGTAGGGCCACTAAATAAACAGCATGGAGGACATCAGCTATGAGGAAATATCAACTAAGATTAACTGAATTTATTCATCTTTCAGAAAAGGCGATTAGGATAAATAGTCACCTTGTACAGTATAATTTCTTAAATTGTTCCAATAATAACCTCAATAGAGAGTTGTTCATTTTAAGGTCATCAAAAAAGACACAAGGGTATTCTTTTGCTCCTGAAGGGAAGGAGGTTTAATTTCCATATACAGAAGGGGTTCTTTAACATAGGATCAGGAAGTTTTGTTATTATACAGCAAATTAGACCATGCTTTATAATGGTTTCTCTGTATCAACTGTTGGGTTAGAGTTCTAGGGGTGCAAGATGTTTTTTTTTTCTTTTTCCCCTTGATGAACTATGTGCAAGTTATGAAAATGAAGAAATAAGTGCTTTCTGAGCGAGTGACTTGGAAAAGGTATAGAGATAAGAAATTAAGCATGTTTTTTGGGTTTTACTGGCTGCATACTTGTGTTTAAGATATGGACCAAAGTATTAAATTCAGATAGAGCCAGGCAACTAGCATTTTCAAATAGAGGTTAGTAATGGCTGCCTATATATTTCTCGCATGGCCTGTCTATTTCACAATTGTAATGTGCAGAAAAGAAACAGTAGGAATGAACCCACAATGGGTGGCAGAGTTGCGGAATGTGAGACCAGGGTAAGCTCAGAGATCAGTTGTTCTGTGTCAACAAGTCACAAAGACTCATTTCTAACCCAGATGTATTAAAACAAATCATGTACGCTTGCCAATTCCTGCTTAAGAGTTCACTATTCATATTTAAAATTACCAAAAGAGATAATCTTTTCAAGAATGAATTGAGTGTGTATCTGCCAAACAGATATATTTTATGCCAAATAAATCCCTCTTCCTAACTGGGCAAACATTTGGGGGTTTCCTGTGCTCCCCAACTTTCCAAGACAGGGCTTATCTAGGATCTATTTGTCTATTCATACATACGGAAACTGAAGAAAGGGTGATCTAGATGATACAATGTTGTATTCAGAAAGTCAGAGCAAATGTTTTTTAATGCACAGTATGTGTTGATATGCAAAATAACCTGTAAGGAGATATAAGATAAATTATATTTACAGTATCTAACAAATATGAGTACACCCCTCACAATTTTGTAAATATTTTATTATTTCTTTTCATATGACAACACTGAAGAAATGACACTTTGCTACAATGTAAAGTAATGAGTGTACAGCTTGTATAACAGTGTAAATTTGCTGAAGAAATAATAAATCCGCGCTACAGATCAATAAATCTGTTGGATACACTAAATCACCAGGACCCTCACCGGGTACTCAGGGATCAGCCTATGTAAGGGGGCTGCGGCTACACAAGTAACCCACAAGAGGTACCTTTAAGATTTGAAATCAAATAAAAAGCTAAAATGTGTGATATAATCAAATAACAATTTCTAAAGAATAAGCAAAAATGAATAATACTGTGCAACATTTATAAATAAACCAGCCAATACTGTGATATGTGTTCAAATATCAATTTCCAAACTATATAGAAAATAACAAATATAAATATTGTGCAAAATTGATATAATGGATGAAACCATCCAGTGCAGTCCATAAAAGTGCTCGGTGCTCCACATAAAGTGCAAAAAATGTTTTTTTTGGTGCTCAGTGCCAGCCCCCTCTCGTGGGCCCACTCACCAGACAAAATGGACCCCCAGCTTTTCAGTCTGGGGGTCACAATAAGCTTGTTCTGGGTGATGGTCAGAATAAAGATGACAATACAGGCAATCCGAGACCCGATCCTATTGGGCTGCAGGCTGTAAGCTCCAACTCCTCCACATACAGTGCTCAAAAAACAAAGACAGCCTCCATGGGGAAGTACTGTTTGTATGATTTATTTGCGCAATTAAAAATGACACTTACAGGAAAGACTGATGATCTCCCGCCTGACAACAAATTCTATAGGGTAGGTGCAGCGTCTGGCTCCGGTGTGCGTTCCACCACGAGCGGACGTGACGTCAGTGAGTACGAAAAGCCGGAAATGACGTCAACGCGTTTCGCTCTCCAATAACGAGCGTCATCACGGACCTAAATTTGCTGTCCCCTCAAAATAACTCAACACACAGCCATTGATGTCTAAACCGTTGGCAACAAAAGTGAGTACACCTCTAAGTGAAAATGTCCAAATTGGGCCCAATGTGTCAATATTTTGTGTGGCCACCATTATTTTCCAGCACTGCCTTAACCCTCTTGGGCATGGAGTTCACCAGAGCTTCACAGGTTGCCACTGGAGTCCTCTTACACTCCTTCATGACGACATCACTGAGCTGGTGGATGTTCTTGCGCTCCTCCACTTTCCATTAAAGGATACCCCACAGGTGCTCAATAGGGTTTAGGTCTGGAGACATGCTTGGCCAGTCCATCACTTTTACCCTCAGCTTCTTTAGCAAGGCAGTGGTCGTCTTGGAGGTGTGCTTGGGGTTGTTATCATGTTGGAATATTGCCCTGTGACCCAGTCTCTGAAGGGAGGGGGTCATGCTTTGTTTCAGTATGTCACAGTACATGTTGGCATTCATGGTTCCCTCAATGAACTGTAGCTCCCCAGTGCCGTCAGCATTCATGCAGCCCCAGACCATGACACTCCCACCACCATGCTTGACTGTAGGCAAGACACACTTGTATTTGTACTCCTCACCTGGTTGCTGCCACACATGCTTTACACCATCTGAACCAAATACGTTTATCTTGGTCTTGTCAGACCACAGGGCATGGTTCCAGTAATCCATGTCCTTAGTCTGCTTGTCTTCAGCAAACTGTTTGCGGGCTTTCTTGTGCATCATCTTTAGAAAAGGCTTCCTTCTGGGACAACAGCCATGCAGATCAATTTGATGCAGTGTGCGGCGCATGGTCTGAGCACTGACAGGCTGACCCCCCACCCCTTCAACCTCTGCAGCAATGATGACAGCACTCATATGTCTGTTTCCCAAAGACAACCTCTGGATATGACGCTGAGCACGTGCACTCAACTTCTTTGGTTGACCATGGCGAGGCCTGTTCTGAGTGAAACCTGTTCTGTTAAACCACTGTATGGTCTTGGCCACCGTGCTGCAGCTCAGTTTCAGGGTCTTGGCAATCTTCTTATAACCTAGGCTGTTTTTATGTAGAGCAACAATTCTTTTTTTCAGATCCTCAGAGTTTTTTGTCATGAAGTGCCATGTTGAACTACCAGTGACCAGTATGAGAGAGTGAGAGTGATAATACCAAATTTAACACACCTGCTCCCCATTCACTCCTGAGACCTTGTAACACTAATGAGTTACATGACACCGGGGAGGGAAAATGGTTAATTGGGCCCAATTTGGACATTTTCACTTAGGGGTGTACTCACTTTTGTTGCCAGTGGTTGTGTGTTGTATTTTGAGGGGATAGCACATTTACACTGTTATACAAGCTGTACACTCACTACTTTACATTGTAGCAAAGTGTCATTTCTTCAGTGTTGTCACATGAAAAAATATAATAAAATATTTACAAAAATGTGAGGGGTGTACTCACTTATGTTGCTGTTATCCAAACGTTCATCTCTGCCCTTTATGAGCTGTTCTAAAGATAAAAAGTTTACATTCAAAGACCCACAGTATTGATATAATATTTGTATGTGAGAGATAATACATGGGTAGGTATGGGTTGTTTTTACTACTGCAGTGTTGGAATGAAGGTAGACTATGCTCTGCTTGGGTGCCCAGTCACATGCAGGAAGAACATAAATAATGCCCAGCCGTCAGTTAAAGCGTAAACAATGCTATACTGGATACTTTAATATGTTAACTTTCAGTTTTCAAGGGTTTTTTTTGTTGTTGATCACTTAGGAATCCCCACATAGTAGTGAAAGAAAACCTGTGTAAAAATATGGAGGTCATCTTCATTTGTATTTTATGCAAGGTACAACTAATTTGAAGAAGTTTTAATGATGATGCCACTTACATGGATATCTTACCAAAGCATAAAAAGAAAAAAAGCACATGCTCACTCATTCTGAATCTATCTTGTATTAGGGCTCATGCACACGGTCATACCATATGCTGCGTTCAGATCTGTGATTTATATGCAGCTGTATTGTATACTATGGGCCCATTCATAAAGCTTTGTTTTGTATGCTATGGGTCCATACACAAAGCTCTGTATTGTATGCTATGGACCCATTCACAAAGCTCTGTATTGTATGCTATGGACCCATTCACAAAGCTCTGCTTTCTATGCTATGGGCCCATTCACAAAGCTCTGTTTTGTTACACTGTATTTAGCTAAACCAAAAGAGGAAAATAATGTGTCCATGGTCCAAAGTCAAATGTATTTGTACACATCTAAACATTTGCACAGCGTAACCTGTGGAAGTGGTGCAAGCACAGAATGATCACAGCCTTTTCACCTTTAGTCATTCTGAATGACTGATGGCCGAGGTCATTCTGCACCTGTGCCGCCACCGTGTGAATGACTTATATGATATCTGACATAGTTTGCATGGGCTATCAGTAAAGAAAAAGCCCTGTAAGGATGGTCTCACTATCAGCCGGTTTCACAAGAGCCCTTAACGATAGAGATGGGTTTCACTGCATGCTGGTACTAGGTCACGGCCCTCAGGATCACTCAATCAAGGGTGGGCAGGGACAAGGAAGGCCACAATGTCTGAGAAGACACAACACCAGCCACTTCCAGGGCTGATGCTTAAAAAGACCTCTGGGTCAGATGATACACCCAGTGTCCTTTCAGAGAGCACCAGAAATCCTGACAAGGATTCTGCAAGCACCATTGGAAGTACTGCCAAACATTCTGCAACTGCCATTGCTAGCACTGGCAGGGATGCTGGAAGTCCTGTCTGGGATACTGTGAACAGCATTGGAAGTGCTGGCAGGGATTCCTTGAGTGTCATAGGACATATTGGCAGAGATACTGGAAGTCCTGGCAGGGATTCTCAGAGCAGCAATAGAGGAGGTACTGGTAGGCATCCTGGAAGTCCCAGCAGAAGCCTTGGTGAACTTGAAGGAATACTGTAAATGTAGAGAGCATGTCTTAGAAATGTAGGCAGTAAGACACATTCCCAGCAAAGGGCATTGGATAAGTCAGACAAATTCAATGCAACTTCAGAACAGTTTAACATTTTACAATTTTTCAACTGACAGTACAGTATACCAAATGGTCTTTTGTAGGCCAGTGATAGGTCTCCCACTTGAGTTGGGCGTGAATGATGACTGCTCCACACAGTAGCTCTGGATCTCCTGATGCAGCAGTCTCTCAATGAAATAGCAGGCCCACTGCCAGCAGCAGTTTAACAGGGGAACAGCTGGAATACTTGAACTTTGAAACAGCAGAAAACTGCAACACTCTGGAACATCAGGATATTGGAACAGCAGCTCTGTCCTGGGCTCTCACAACAACAGTAGCAGCAGACAGTAACAGCAACAAAGTCTCTCTTTGGAGAAACACTATCTTGTTCAGCAGCACAGGACTATTGCCAGACTCACACAGCAGCTATGAGCACAGCTCACTTACAACATGGCTCCCAGCAGTAAAGTGTTTTGCTCTTAAGTTCTGCACAGCGATCTCTAGCAGGACCCATGGCTGCTTGTGGATTTCTTAAATTCCTGACCCTCCCTTCTCTGGGCTCACTGCAGTAAAACCCCCCTCCCCAGTAATGTGCCCTCCTTCTCTGTAATACACCTGTGGGCTACCTCAAGTACTCAGTCCATTCTCCCTGGGCTCCCCCTGCAACTCTGGGTCTTCCCCTCTCCCTCACTGTTGGGTGGTGGTTGGGCTTACCTTCCCTTATCTGCAGTGGCCAATCACATTGTTGACCTGATTGTGAGTGTATCTGTGTGTGTGTGTTTTTGTCACTACCAATTTCAATATCCCTGTACATTGTGTTCACTAAGAGACTAATTTAATTTTTTTTGTAACGTGTCTACACTCCCCACTGACACCACTAAATGCAGCTAAACCAGGGTTTTGTAAAGTGGTAGAACTATAGTTTTATCTCTTAAATAAATATGAATGGTAATCCATGCTAATAGTCTGCTAGTCTTCCTTGCTGCAGCTTATCATTGCATGTTATTGCTGAGTCTGTCATCTATGAGGACCCCAAAATCCTTTTCCATTGTCAATTCCCCAGAGGTTCTCTACCTGGTGAGTAACTTACATGGAGATTTTTAGCTCCCAAGTGTATAGCTTTACATTTTTCAATATTAAACCTAATCTGCCATATAACTGCCCACCCCTATATTTTAATATATCCTGTTGTTAAGTTATTGCCCTGCTTAGCTTTGTATAATTAGAAAACACTGGGATTGTACTATTTATTCCAACTTCTTTGTATTGTACGAACAAGTTAAACAGAATCTGTCCCAGGACCAATCCCTATAAAAAAAAATATGCCATTCGCCACCCTCTGGGTACGCTCCTGCAACCAGCTTTCTATCCAGATACATACAATATCATCATTTCAAAAAGACCTCAATTTATACTGCGCATTTGTGGGGTATTTTATCAAATGCATTAACGAAATATAGACATATTACATCCACACGCCTTCTTCTATCCAAATCACAGCTCAGCTTCCTCAGAATGTTAAAAGGTTGGCCTGGCAAGAAATAAATTCATATTGGTTACCACAAATTATACTATTTTCACTGGCAAATTCTTGGATATAGTCCATTATTATTGCTTCCAGTAGTTTACATACTGTTGATGTTAGGCTGTCTGGTCTGCAGTTTTCAGTAATATATCTTGGCCCTTTTTTTTTTGAGTATTGGTACCAAATTTGCTTTTAGTCAGTCTACGGGTACCATTCCAGTCAGTAAGTTGTCCTTAAATATTAGAAACAATGGTCTAGTTATAACATAACTAAGTTCTTTGAGATCTTTCAGGTGTAAGTCATCTGATTCTGATGATTGGTTCACATTAAGTTTTTCTAGTATTTTTTGAACACATATTTCTGTCAGCCATGAAGACACATTCAATATAATGGTATTAAAATGACTGTCCTGTTTAGTATACCCCTCCTTGTTATTCATATAAACCGAGAAAAAGAATGCATTTAAAGTGATTGTAAAGTCTTGCTTTTAAAACAAAAAACAAACATGTTATACTTACCTCCTCTGTGCAGTTGGTTTTGCGCAGAGCAGCCCAGATCCTCCTCTTCTCAGGTCCCTCTTTGCTGCTCCTGGCCTCTCCCTCCTATCGAGTGCCCCCTCAGCCAACAGCTTTCTATGGGAGCACCTGAGCCGAGTCCACCACCAGGAAAGCCTACCACACCTCCAACTAATCTTTTACCTCTTCCAACAACTCATTCCCCACAGTAACAACCTTTTGTACTACCTGCCCCACTCTATTAGATTGTAAGCTCTTCTGAGCAGGACCATCTTGATCCTCTTGTATTTTATTGTATTGTAACTGTATTGTCTCCCTTTTACATTGTAAAGCGCTGCAGAGGGGGTGCGGGGCGAAGCACAGAGTTAAAGGTTGAGAAGAGCCGACGGGGACTGGATTACAAGGTATTAATGAGAGAGACAAAGTAGGCTTGTTTGGCAGCTTGGATGCAGGATTTGAATCTTAGGAAGGCAGATTTATATAGGATGAAGTCCTTCAGGCATTTGGTTTTACGCCACAGTCACTAAAGAGCGCGGCAATGCCTCTTGAGATTTCTAGTGTTGTGAGTTTTCCATGGTTGTAACAGTCGGGGCCTGATTCTGCATGTAGTTAGAGGAGCAAGTGCATCCAGTGATGATGAGAGTAAACTGTTGTAGACAGGGGTGGCCAGGTCAGGACAAAACAGGGGAGCGATTTTGTCATATAGGTGGTCAGTAGCAGAATAGAGAGGAGAAGGGTTAAAGTGGCGGAGGTTCCTACAAATGACTGTTTGCTGCTTGGAGGGATGGGTGGTTGGAGGCAAGGATACAGTGAAACTGATGAGGTTGTGATCAGAGAGAGGAAAGGGGATGTTGGGGTCTTCACAGCCGTTTTAGCAAAAGACGTTTTAGCAAACGAAACGCGTTGGGTCCTGTCCCCCGACTCACTGCTGTCTGGATTTTTATTGATGAGCTCATCTTTATTTTAACCAAAGTAAGTGTTTTTAATCCACATTTAATACATTTCTGTGGTAAATGGAATTACGCTATGGAGTTTTTCCTTGTTCTTATTCCAACTAAAACCATCTGGGAGTGATATCACTTGTCCATTGAAGAGGCATAGGAACCTTCCGAGGGAACCCCGATACTACCACAGACCGAGAAGGGATTCATCCATATCCACTCCATAGAAGATCATCGCACCTCTGCTTCCATGCCACTAACCTCTGGTAAGCACACCCACATACAGTGGGGATTGTCACAATTTCTGAGCACTCACTTGAGCACTTTGCACTGTGACGTTTCTCCATCCCTCTTGGACCATCTGGATCATCATCTTCCTTGCTGGTACTTTACCAGCTTCTGGTAAGTACAATCACTCACCATTGTGGATTGTCACCATATCGAACACCTGATTGTCAAGTCACTTGTCACCTTAATCCAAGTTCAATCTGGGACAACGCACTGCATCACTTTTATATTTCTCTGCATCTACTATAGAGATCTTCCACATCTGCATATGAACTTTAAAAAGGACTTTACTGTATTGCTACTGAAATTATGCACATGATAGTGGCTTATACTTAACCCCTTATTACCTTTACATTTTAAACATCATACCTACATATGGTCTTACCCCAAGACCATTCTCCACATAGCGCTGCACTCTTTGTTCCCCAGTCATCTCCAACTTTGTTTGTTGTCGTGCTAGCTGCTCTCTCACACACAACTAGGTAGCGCAGTATTCACCCAACCCAGCAATCTCTGTAACCTTGCAGACCAAACGGCAATGATCTCATGTCACTGTCCAGTTTAAATAGCCCCTTTGGCACCAAGAACGGTTACGAAGGGGGATGCGCGCCTCCCGGTCGCGCATTGCGCGCGATCGTTCGTGCCGTCCGTTCGTTTGTGCATGTGCCTGCGCACCGTGTTTCTTCTTATGGAAACACGAGTTCTTCGTTTTTCCTGACATTGCCCCCCAAATGGGCAGCCTCCGGATGCCCAAACGGGCAAGCCTTTCGGGGTGGGATCTTTGGAAAGCCTGTATCAGTCTCGGATCGTGAACATTGGCTTCGGGTTCCCAAGTGCTTTCTTCCGGACCATAACCTTTCCATGTAATGAGATATTGCACCTGGTTACCCCTTTTCCTGCAATCTAAGATGGTTTCGACCTCAAATTCCTCCTCTCCATCAACAATCACAGGTTCGGGTGGCTCGGTGCTTCGTCCCGGAAAGGGATTAGAGGTTGCCGGCTTTAACAGGGCCACATGAAAAACTGGGTGAATTCGCAGTCAGTCTGGTAATTCTAGTTCATAAGCCACACGGTTAATCTTTTTCTTCACCGGAAATGGCCCTATGAACCTGGGTCCCAGTTTCTTAGACGGGCTGGCCAGTTTCAAGTTTGCAGTTGACAACCAAACTTGTTCCCCTGGTTCTAAGTTTAGTTCACCTCGTCTTTTCCTGTCGAACACCCTTTTGTAAAATTCCTGGGCTTTAAACATCATCTCCTGCAGTAGCTTGTTGTTGGTGCTGAAGAAATCCATAGTCACTTGCACGGCTGGAACTGTACTTTCAGGGATGGAGCTGGACAGGAAGGATGGATGAAATCCGTAGTTAGCAAAAAACGGAGACTGTTTGATGGAGGAGTACACGGAGTTATTATAGGCAAATTCAGCCATAGGTAGTAAGGACACCCAGTCATCTTGGGAAAAGGATGAGAAACATCTCAGGTATTGTTCTAAAGTTTGATTAGTCCTTTCAGTTTGCCGGCTGGACTGCGGGTGATAGGCAGAAGAAAATTAAAGTTCAATCCTTAACGCCTTGCATAATGCTTTCCAGAATCTGGAGGTAAATTGCACTCCCCTATCAGAAACAATGTTGGCTGGTATCCCATGGAGCCTGACGACTTCTTTAATGAAAGCTTTGGCAGTTTCAGGGGCAGAAGGTGTACCCTTCATGGGTACGAAGTGGGCCATTTTAGACAGTCTGTCTACCACCACAAAGATGGAAGAGAATCCATCCGACAGGGGTAATTCGACAATAAAGTCCATTGAGATCATCTTCCAAGGTCTTTCTGGAACTGGTAGTGGTTTCAATAGACCTCAAGCCTTGCTCTTGCTACCCTTGTTTTGGGCACACGTGGTACAAGACTCCACGTAACACTTGCAGTCCTCCCCCACTTGTGGCCACCAAAATGTGCGTTGGAGCAATTCAGCTGTTTTATAGGCACCGAAGTGCCCTGCAAGTTCATGATCATGGCAAAGTCCCAAAACCATGGTACGCACTTCTTCAGGTACAAAGATCCTGTTGTCATGCCACAATAATACCTCTCTGCACTGGAGATCGTTTCCAGGAGGAGCAACACACTCAGCGGACAGATGTTTGATTTGTGACAACAGATCTTCTTGGAGCAAGAAAAAATTCCCAGAGGGCAGAATGGTGTCAGAAGAAGGAGGATTCCCAGGCTCATTGAACATACGAGAAAGTGCGTCTGGCTTTGTATTCTTAGATCCCGGCCTGTATGTTATATGAAAAGAGAATCTGGAGAAAAACAGAGCCCATCTGGCCTGGCGTGGTTTTAGTCTTTTTGCAGTTCTTAAATAATCCAGATTCTTGTGATCAGTATAGATCATAATCGGATGTGCCGCTCCTTCCAGTAGGTATCGCCATTCCTCCAAGGCAGCCTTGATTGCCAATAGCTCCCGGTCACCAACGTCATAATTAGAGTTGAGCGAACCTCTGGAAGTTCGGGTTCTGCTGGTCCGTCCGAACTTCGGGACAAAGTCCGGGTCCGGGTCCGGACGGAACCCGAACGATCGCACTTACCCCAAGCAACAGGCACGCTAGCAAGCCCAAGGCAGGCCTGGGCCTGGGCCTGAAACAGGGCTTCAAGCCTGCCTGGTCGTCTTGGGCTTGAAGGTCTCCAAGCGAGTTGAGATTAATACTGCAACCACTGGCCCTCGATAACCGTTAGTTCCGACGGAACCTCCTTACCGCTATGGATGACCTTCCTCGCCGTGTAGGCTAATACTAGATATGACTAGTGTTCTTAGACCTAATAAATTCTTGACGTTTTTCTGATTTTGGTGCGGTCCGGTCTACCCGAGACAAAAAGAGGTCTAAGAGAAAAGTATATTGTATGTCCGGCCCTAGATTCTTATGTTTCGGTCTGCGTGAAAGAGCATACAAGTTACTCGGACCCTTAGGA
>BLSH010022783.1:1628300-1651047 GCA_018402905.1 Glandirana rugosa
ACTACGGCCGCAGCCGTGGCTTGGTTGGACGAGGGGGGCGGGGTTGCGTAGAGTTGGGCACGGGTGTGGCACTAGGATTGTGTATAGGGCCAATATTTGACTAAAGCAATTTTTCTTTTTTTTTTTTTTTATTAGTAAAGGGATAGGAGGGGAGCCGCACTGGTAGCGTGTTAGGAGGAGTATGTGACAGGGTTGGGAAGCGGACACAAAAACGAGTTGAAAAGTTGTTTAGGTTGTAAGTTGCACTGGATGCAAATCGGGTCACATGAAAGGCCCTAAAGGGGGTGGAAGTAGGGTGGGAGGGAGGGTGGGGGATAAGCTATCTGGATTGGATGTGAAATTAAGCACTTTTAAACACAGTTTGGATATTTGGATTGATCTTTGGGGGGGTGGGGGAGGAGGATGGGGAAGGTGGAGTCCTTTTTGGGTTCCCCGACCCCTTCTCCTTGCCTTTCCTCCTCTCCCTCTTGGGTATTGTTGTAATTTATTTATTATTTTGCCTTCTTTATTGTATTTCTTTTGTTGTTAAGCAATGAATGAGTTGGTCACATTTGGGACATGGAATGTGAGGGGGGTGGGTAATTTAGTCAAGAAGACAGCCTTATTTAAAACAATTGCAACCCTGGGGATCAGGGTGATATGTCTACAAGAAACACATCTGACGGGGGACTCCACGAGCCGGTTAAAGGCTAGGGGATTTCCCCACCGGTTCCATTCTACATATACATCCTACTCCAGGGGAACAAGTATACTAATCCACTCCTCAGTGGGGTTTGTTTGTAACCAGTTAAAGATAGATAGAGAGGGTAGATATGTATTTCTACACTGTAGGTTGGCAGAGGTTTCAGTTATAATAATAGGGGTGTACATCCCCCCACCCTTTAAGCCGGATGTCATTGGTTGTCTGCTAGAGTTTATTGCAGACAAACCTGGGGTCCCGGTACTGGTGATGGGAGACTTCAACATGGTCATGAACGTACAGCAAGACAGACATCCGGCGGGGAGAGGGGGGGATCTTCGCCATGGACTCCTTTGTGCGAGATGCTCAGGGATACTGGACTCCGCGATATCTGGCGGGTCCGTTTCCCAGAGACTCTCGCCTTCTCTTGCCGTTCGGCGGGCTATACCTCGCTTTCGAGGATAGACATTGCCTTTGGCAATGAAGAATTGTTCTCAAGAGTGGTGGATATTAGGTATGAGGCAAGAGGTCTGTCGGACCACTCGCCAATAATTGTCTCCATAAATATGAGGGGAGGGACGCAGGAGAGGGATTGACGGCTTAATCCCTTATGGTTGAGGTTGATAGCCCCGAGGGAACATATCCTGCTCAAATTGAGGGAATTTCTCCACCAGAATAGAGGCACAGCTGGTCAGGGAACGGTGTGGGATACTCTTAAGGCCTTTCTGAGAGGGATCCTCATACACCAATTTGCAAAGAAGAAGAAGGGCAGTGAGGAGTGGGAGCGGGAAATGATGTGTAAAGTAAAGGAGGCAGAAAGGGACTATGTGGAGGACCCTATGGTAGAGAAATTAAACAACTGGTCGGAAACTCAGGCGGTATATCGAACAGTGTCCCTGAAAAAAGCAGAAACTAAACGTTTTTTTTTAAAACAGGCTCAATATGAGGAGGGGGAGACTGTAGGGCATATGCTGGCCCTCCTGGCAAGGTCCCAAGAGGGACGGACCAGTGGAATTGACTCTATAAAGACCCCGGCTGGGGGAGCCACCGTATGCCAGGCAGAAATAGTATCAATCTTTAGGGATTACTATAAGGATTTGTATAAAACAAAAGTGGGGAGGGTGGAAGAAGAGATAAGGAATTTCTTGAGTGCCCTAAGTATCCCACGATTAACAGACGAGGATAGAGAGTCATTGGAGGTCCCCATATCTATAGAAGAATTGAAGGAGGTACTGTCAGAAGCCCCCAAGCACAAAACACCAGGCCCGGATGGCTTGCCGAATGAAGTTTACTCTGAATATGGGGATGTATTGCTCCCGGAACTATTGGTAACCTTAAACGATGCCTTTGAGAAGGAGACAGTGCCGGCCTCCATGACTGAGGCTACCATTATTCTTATCCGAAAGAGGGGAAAGACCCCCAGCAGCCAGCCTCATACAGGCCCATCTCTTTGTTGTGTACGGATGTGAAGTTAGTGGCCAAAGTATTGGCAAATCGATTAAGTAAAGTAGTGCACAAAATAGTTCTTATGGATCAAAGTGGCTTTATTCCGGGGAGGTCCACGGCCTTGAATATAAGGAGATTATTCCTTAATTTGCAGGTGCCTTCGGAGGGTAGGGGCTCTGGGGCAATACTATCATTGGACGCGGCCAAGGCCTTCGATAGTTTGGAGTGGCAGTATCTCTGGGAGGCCTTGTCTGCGTTCAATGTTGACCCGAGGTTCCTGAAATGGTTGGGGCTTTTGTACCAGAGCCCCAAAGCAAGAGTTAAAATAGGGCGGAGAATGTCGGAGTATTTTTCACTTGAAAGGGGAACAAGGCAGGGTTGCCCGTTGTCTCCCCTGCTTTTTGCGGTGGCAATTGAACCTCTGGCGGTTGCTACAAGAGAAGCACGGGACATACAAGGGTTTAGAAGAGGGTTAATAGAAGAGAAGGTCTCATTATTTGCAGACGATATTCTCTTCTGTCTGGGGGATACGAGCCAGTCATTGGCTGCAGTGATGAAGTTGGTGAAAAGATTTGGCAGGCTGTCAGGCTTATTAGTCAATTGGGAGAAGTCAGTTCTTCTCCCGGTGGATGGGCTAGTAGAGACACTGTCAGCAAATATGGCTCCTTTGCAAGTAGTAACTTCTTTTAAGTATCTAGGTATAAATGTTTCATCTAAGCCCAAGCAGTTTATACAAATGAACTTAGAACCTTTGGTAAAAAAATTTAGATCAAAGCTGAGTGGATGGAAATGCCTCCCCCTGACCGTTACAGGACGCTGTAACTTGATTAAAATGATATGGCTCCCCCAATTGCTCTATATCTTACACAATTCCCCGGTGTGGATCCCTGGGGTGTGGTTTAAGAAACTAGTGAGGCTCTTTAGGGAGCTGATCTGGAGAAACAAGCAGGCTAGGATTAGCCTGCGTTGTTTACAGTTTCCCAGGGATAAAGTCGGGCCTAGCGGTCCCCCACCCCTGAGCTTATTTTTTAGCAGCCCAATTACAACAATTAGGGGGGGGGGGATCTGAGTATGTCTAGTACAAACTATTCTTTACGGCCTCTCCAAGCCTGCACCCCGCATGTGTCCTGGTTGGAAGCACTTGAAGCGGATTCAGTGGGTGCACTGAACGAGTGTCCAACAGGGACATTAATATTAAGGGTGTGGCGGATGGCAAAATCGCTTTTGGAATATCAAGGGTTTAGTGATTACACACCATTGTGGGAAAACAGGAGGGTCCCGGAATTAGTGGGTTTGGGAGTTTTTCAAGGCTGGAAGCAGAGGGGGGTGTGTAGGTTGAGGCAAATGTTTGGGGAGAAAGGGTTGAAGTCCTTCCAGGAGTTAAGGGAGGAATATGGGTTGCCCAATACATTTTTCTACCAATACCTCCAGCTCAGGCATGCTATGGGGGAGCAGTTCAAGGGGGAGGGGATCCCGCAATGGTGCGAGATTCCCCTATTGAAGAAACTTTTGGTTGCTACATCCCAAAAAGGGTTGATCTCAGATCTATATACGAACATAGGACCTGGGGCAGGGGAAGAGGACAAGTTGACTATGGTGAGGACCAAGTGGGAGGCAGATGTGGGTGAACTGTCAGACAGCCAGTGGAGGGAGGTTGGGGCGCTGCCGGGTAGTCTGTCCCTTTCATCCCCGCAAAACCTGACCCAGCTCTATATCCTATATAGGACTTTCTATACCCCCAAGAGACTATATTACTTTGGGGGACGCCAAGACGCTCTCTGCACTAGATGCGGGGGGGCGACTGGCGATCTGATCCACATGTTTTGGAGATGCCCGAAGTTGTTCAGGTATTGGAGTGGAGTCCTGAGTAGGGTCAACCAGGTTTTTGGGTTGGCACTGGTCGGGATCCAGTCTTGTGCATTCTAGGGCATATGGAGAGAAGAGGGGCGGAGGCCCAGGAACGGGTTGCAGTGGATAGATGCATCTACCAGGCAAGGAAATTAATTGCATTTAAATGGCGAGATACTACACCTCCGTCGTTGAGGATCTGGAGGGAGAGAGTGAATTTTACAATTGTAAAAGAAAGGATGATATATTTGAGAAGGGGGAAGTTGACTGAATTTGACAGAATATGGGGTAAATGGATAGGAAACGAAGGCCTGTGGTTTAGGGAGATAATCAACAAATAGAAACGAGAGAGGAAGGTGAGCACGGCGATGCTGAAGGAGGAAAGGGAGGGTACAATCCAGAAGGGGAAGGGGGGGTGGGGGGATATCTGGGGAGGTATACTGTTGTGAAATTGTTAAAATGTTTTGTAACAAGGTGGATTATAAATTTAATGGATTATATACAAAGAAAATGAAAAATAAAATATTTAAAAAAAAAATAAATTCTCACTCTCACTACTGATGGGGTCTAAGGGTTGCACTACAAGAACCAAAGTGCCCCACATGGGCACCAAGGCTCTATACTAGAAAATTATTTTCAGTGATAAATAATCATGAAATTAACATGAATTAACCTGAGAGATAAGAGGGGAGACTCAACTGGTCCCACGCTATTCCAGAACAATGGAGGCACTATCGGGGGAAAATCAATTTGCTCTGCTCAAGAATACTGCCTCAAACAACTTCTAGAAGAACCCTAATGTTCCAAAGAACCTTGTTTGAAAAAGTCTGCTTTAGACTATCAACATTATGCAGGGCTGAGAAAAGAATTGCATGGTGCTTTGAGCTGCATGTCCTTTTTTGAGGCCATGTAGCTCACGTTCAGACTGAACTGCTGAACAGGAACTGCCAAAAGATGAGGCAAGAACCACTTTTCTAAGTTCAGGAAACAGGATGTTCCAAACACAAAGTCTCTTGTCTGTCAACATTTCTAGCTAAATGAATAACGATTCATTTTTCCACCAGAGTTCCACCATGTTGCACAAGAAAGCTGAGGCTGATTATAACCAAATTGCCCTTATTCAAATATTTTAAAATACTGAGCTTTATACTGTGTTCAGAGCAATAAACATTTTAATTACAGAGAAGAGTGCATCACGTTCTTATGGAAAACAATAAGACTTTAGTTAGACAGCCTTAAAACTTGTTCTAGGTTTAATTCCTTCTTCACCTGGAGCTAGGAAAGCCTGCCCTGGCCCGCTTTTTCGGGGTTTGGATTTTTAGGATTTGAGTCTATTAGGACAGATATTTCCTGGGGACGCAGCTATGGCTGTTGATGTGCATGGCTAGATGGTAATGAGAAAGGATTTATCTCTGTTACCGAGCCTTCTAAGAAAGTGCCAAGCATCATGTAGCAAATTTGCTTGTAAAGATCTAACAGGCTTCAGCTAGCTGTTTTTACTTTTCCATCCTGTATACAAAGCTACCTGGGCTGCATATTTAAAACAAACTGGAAATGCTGTTGACATTTGTAGAGTATATATACTTGCATTTATCTGCACTGTATCTTGAAAAAGAAGCAAGTTATCACTGGGCAGCCTTTGGCAGCATTTCTTTATGAAGTGCTGCCACCCATCTGATGGTAATAGGCCACACCTCAGATAAGCCCTACTCCTTCAGTTGTGGTCAGCTCTGCCTATGCATGTGCTAAGGATGGCAATAATTAAAGTTTGTCAGATTTTTTTGTCATATATGCCCATATTAAGGGATATTTTATCCTTGCTTACTGCCAGGACAGGAAGTGGTGTGAATGGCAGCACCCATTTCTTGTAAAGATATCACAGAGACAGAAAATAATGGCGGTCACAGACAGAAATAAAAACAAACATTTTATCTCTACTTAGTTGTACCCAAAATATAAAGACACTGGGCTCCATCCACAAAGCGGTATCATACTGCATGGGAGTATGTGGTGAGATACTGCATAGCATTTTTCAAAACGTCTTTTAGCATTTACAAAAAAACGCTATTAAATGAGTTCTTTTGTAAAGTCATGCAGTATTTTAGCAGTGAAAGCCTGTGATAATTTACAGCAGCCAGAGTCCTTACCACAGGCTGTTACTAACTGATTTTTGAGGAGCAAGTAGCCACCGGCGTCCTTAACAACCTGTAACTGTCATGGTTGTTGAGGAGCGTATCCTTGACAACCTATGAGTTGTCAGCTGAATGTAAAAAAAAAATGGTGGCATCAGAAATTAAGAAAAAAAATGGCGTGCCCCCCCAATCCATAACAGTCTCTTTGGGTCTGGTATGGTTTTTGAGGTGAACCCCCACACCACAATGTATAAAAAAATGGAGTGGGGCCCCCCCCCCCAAATCCATACCATGCCCCTATCTGGGGTAAGGTCCTCTCCTGCCGTCTGACTATTCTTAAATGACTAAGGGGGCGGGGCCACCCGATGACATCACTGGGTGACCCCACCCCTTGTGACATCATCGACCCAGCATGCCCCTGGCTGAGGATGGCACAAGGGGCGGGGTCATCTGGTGAAGTCACCAAGGGGCTATGCCCCTTAGTTATTTAAGAACTGTCAGACGGAAGAGCTGGCACATGGCGGCAGCCTTTGGCACTAGCTGACCTTGGCGGTTGGCGGTCGTGGTTGACAATGGATCTACACTGGTGGACATTTTTTTTTGGGTGAATGAGTAGGGGTACTATGTACCCCATACTCATTCACATGGGGGGATGATCTGGGGGCCTTGTTAAAGGGGGCTTCAAGATTCCGATAAGCCCCCACTCACAGACCCCCACAACCACTGGTCAGGGTTCTGAGGAAGAGGCCCCCTGCCCCAAAGCACCCCCCTATGTTGAGGGCATGTGGCCTGGTATGGTTCAGGAGGGGGGGGTGCTTGCTTTTCCACTCCCTTTCCTGACCTACCAGGCTGCATGCTCGGATAAGGGCATGTTATGGATTTTGGGGGGCTCCACGCCATTTTGTTTTACATTTTGCCCTTCGAGTCTGGTATGAATTGGGGGGAGGGGGGACCCTACGCTGTTTTTTTCTTATAATTCTATTTTTTCAACCTTCAGCTGTCAACTCGCTGACAGCTGATGACTCATAGGTTGTTAAGGATGCGGCAGCCGCCCGCTCCTTAACAGCCAGACTGTTTACTGGTTGCTAAGGGTGCCAGCAGCTGCAGATTCTTTAATGATGGCTACAGCAAATGATGGCTACAGCGCGTGCCTTAATTGCCGGGAGGGCATCAATAGACGTCCTCCCGTGCATGAACTGCCTACGCGCCCCCTACGGGGCACACGCGGCACACACTCTGATCACAGAGTCAATGAGACTTAGCTGATCACAGATCGGAGTAAGAGGCCTAAAGAAAGCCCTATTTGTGTGAAAAAAATTATACAATTTCATTTGGGTACAGTGTAGCATGACCGCGCAATTGTCATTCAAAGAGTGACAGCGCTGAAAGCTTAAAATTGGCCTGGGCAGAAAGGGGGTTTAAGTGCCCAGTAAGCAAGTTGTTAAATATTGCATGCCGGGACCACTACTTATTTACTACGTGCAACTTTTTTTTGTTGAGCATTGACTTTCACTCCTGTTTTATACAATATTTACCAAGCGTTTTTGTTTTATTTTGTGAAAACACCTAAATACCACATGCGATCTGGTTCTGTAAATGGAGCCCAGTGTTTTAAGCCCGGTTTTAAAAGAAAAAAAAAAACTTACACTAAATATTCATGCATTTTATAAGGTCCTAAATACCTTCTAAAGCTATTGATTAACATTGGGGGTGCACAATGTGGAAAATGGGGAATAAGCCTACCTGAAAGTGAGTCTCCTTGCAACTAGCGGATAGCTGGCAACCCAATACACTGAGAGCTTAGACATCACTGTACTATTTCCAATTGACTGCTCCGTTACCATGAAGGAATGTGTGGATGAAGGAATCTGCTAGTTTTATTTTTAACAGTGTATGGCCAGCTCTGCGGGTGACAAATGCTGCATTGTGAATAACTTAGTGTTTTATTTTATTTTTTTACACTCCTGTTTTACAAAGTTGAATGACTGTGTGCACTTTATTACTTATTTTATTGAAGAGGTAATGTCTGACAGCCTATAGAGATACTTTAATTCTTAGTATTATGAATGGAATTCTGATTAAAAAAGCCCAGTGAGAACATAGAAATAATCCCTTCCTCTGTTGGCTTGTGTCAGAACATGTCCAATATTTCATGATGAAGCAAAATTTACAATTGTAATGTAATCTTTTATGAGGAACAATGAGAACAATGGGCTTTTTGTATTATAATAGAGAGAAAGAAAGGCCTGGAGCCAGAAAAGAAAAAGAATGAACGCAGGGCCGGCATGACAGGGTTAAAAGGGGTTTGGTATGGGGAAGGTGTTTCTGGGCACTTTAGCATTATTAAAATAGCACTTATATGATTGGTGGAGTGGGCTGCATCAAGTGGGGCTGCAGAAAGGGGAGATCTGTAAGAGGGTCTCAGGTCTTCAGTGGGAGGAGAGAGTGCTTGAGGCAACTGCCCACCCTCCCGCCCTTACTATGTTCAGTGGTTTGGGTTTGAGGTTGGACCGTGACCTGGTGGCGTTGCCGTGGCAGCCGGCGGGGTACTAGGTCCTTATATGTGTTTATTATGGAAAAATATGTACATTTGTAGGGACCCGTCCTCGGTACTGCTCCCATTATTATGGTGGGGACCCGTCCTTGGTACGGCTCCCATTATTATGGTTGGGACCCTTCCTTGGTACGGCTCCTATTATTATGGTTGGGGCCCTTCCTTGGTACGGCTCCTATTATTATGGTTGGGATCCGTCCTCGGTGCGGCTCCCATTATTGTGGTTGGGACCCATCCTTGGTACGGCTCCCATTATTGTGGTTGGGACCCATCCTTGGTACGGCTCTCATTATTATGGTTGGAACCCGTCCTCGGTATGGCTCCCATTATTAGGGTTGGTTGTACCTGTGAGTAGCTGTTTGTCTCTGAGTCTGTGTTTGTTGTGGCTGGAGGCCTAAACATTTACAGTGGTTACACAGGTACTAGAAGTAGATGCCCAAAAGGACCCTGTGACTCCTATTTGTCAGACTGTTCTGGATGTTCATATGTTGCATATGTTTATCGGTTCATACATTTATATGTTGCTATGTTGTTTGTAATGTTGTTAATAAAAGGCTGCTACGGCCATCAAACTCCATCTTGGTTTTCATGTGTATTTTCTTAAGAAAAGGTTGGTGGTGGAGTGGTGGTCCAGCAGTCAGGAGAACAAAGCATCTTTTATACCCTAGTCTTGAAAAGTAGAACTGACAACGAGCTACATTCTGGCTTTACTTTCGCTAGATCAGACAAGAAGATAGCAGTTAACAACTGACTGACCACTCTGGGCAACACCTATTGTGCTATAATGTATATACATAAGTTGAAAGAAGGCTGCTTATTCAAAGCCCATCTCTGGGAACATTACACCCCTTCCCAACCATTAACTAAATAAAGCCCCTTTTTAACTTTCCTAAGTCAACAGTAACGTGTCCTTCACTGGCCTCAATTCCAGTAGTTGAGACTAATGCTCAGTTTCAGCAAAAACACTCACATTTTCTCTTAACCATTTGCCGACCGCTAACGGGCTTCTGATGGCGACAAAGTGGTTGGATATCACAAACTGCCATCAAATGACGGTGGCTGCGATATCCCGCACTGTGAGCGCGCGCGCCGCCGGAGGCGCACTCACTGTGTTCCGGGGAGGCCAGGGAGCGGGTAGGGCGGTGATCAGAAATGACGCAAAGGGGATCAAATACCACCAAAAGAAAGCTCTATTTGTGGGGAAAAAAAAGACGCAAATTTTGTTTGGGTACAAAGTCGCACGGCCACGCAATTTTCAGTTAAAGCAACGCAGTGCCGAATCGCAAAAAGTGCTCTGGTCCTAAAGTGTGAAATCCTTCCGGGGCTGAAGTGGTTAAAGTAGTAGTAAACTCTGCAGTACCACTTGTACCTACAGGTAAGCCTAGAATAAGGCCTCATGTACACTGCTGCTGGTAAACGGACATTTAGGGGGCAGTTGGGCATTTTTTTTCAGCAGCCCCTGAACTCTCCTCTATGTTGTCTTATCAGTTAATGTACACAGGGTCGTTTAAAGTCATTTCTAGGCAGTTGAGCTTAGAGGCTTTTTTTGGAAAGCAAAAAAATGCATTCAGACGGAAGTTCAGAGGCATTTGAAACACCAAATGCCTGTAACAGTTTCTAAACACGTCTAAACGCAGTAACTTGCGTTTAGCAGTATTTCGTTTAGAGGCGTTTGTCATTTTTTTTTAAAAAGCACGTTTTCGAGAGGCGAACGCGGCAAAACGCGGCTAAACTCAGCATGTAAAACGTGGCTAAACGGCCATTTGTAAGCGTTGGTTTCTAGCTGTCAAAAAATCGTTCAAGAGAGGTTGAAAAAGTGTCCCGTGTACTAAGGCTTACCTGTAGGTACTGCGATATTTAAAGTGCATGCAGCCAATGACATCACCAGCACATGCGCTCTGAAGGTCTGGTTTATAGTGCCGGACCTTCACGGCGGCTCCCGTACGCATACACTGGAGTGATGTCATCGCGGCTCTGGCTAATCACACAGCCGAAGCTCATGAACCCAGAAGACAGACGGTGGGATGTCCACCCTCAGCGGCCATTGCCATTGCCTTGCAGGTTTTTTTTTTAACCACTTCCGGACCGCCGTACGTCGTTTGACGGCGGTACTTTGAAGTGGGATACCGTTGTTATGGTAGCAGATAGCTACCATAACCCCGGTATCGTTTTTTTCAGGAGGCGATTCTGCGTCGGATAAAAGTGATCTCCGCGGCGGATTCGCCGCGAGATCACTTTTATCAGCGGCGGGAGAGGTGCCCCCCCCCCTCCCGCCGCTTTCCGGTCATCTCCGCCGCTTACCGGACCCGCCGGCAGCGGCGGAGATGATCGCGTCCTCTCAGGCTGGTGTCCGTGTGCCGAGTGAGCGGCTGAAGCCGCTCACCCAGCTCCATAACAATGCTGGGCGGAAGCTACGTCACAAGTAGTAGAAGTTTTTTTTTTTTTTTATTGCATTTTAGTCTAAAAATGAGATCTGAGGTCTTTTTGACCCCAGATCTCATATTTTGGAGGTCCTGGCATGCTTTTTTCTATTACAAGGAATGTTTACATTTCTTGTAATAGGAAAAAAAGTGGTCAAAATTTTTTTTTTTTTAAAAAAAGTTGTAAAAATAAAAATTAAAAAGTAAAATACATAATTAAAAAAAAAAAAAAAATTTAAAGCGCACCGTCCTTGCGAGCTCGCACGCAGAAGCGAACGCATACGTAAGTCCCGCCCACATATGAAAACGGTGTGCAAACCACACATGTGAGGTATCGCCGCGATCGTTAGAGCGAGAGCAACAATTCTAGCCCTAGACCTCCTCTGTAACGCAAAAATGCTAACCTGTAGAATTTTTTAACCGTCGCCAATGGAGATTTTTATGTTGCAAAGTTTGTCGCCATTCCGCGAGCGGACGCAATTTTGAAGCATGACATGTTGGGTATCATTTTACTCGGCGTAACATTATCTTTCACAATATGAAAAAAAATTTACCTAACTTTACTGTTGTCTTATTTTTTAACTCAAAAAACTGAATTTTTTCAAAAAAAAAACGCGCTTTTAAGACCGCTGCGCAAATACGGTGTGACATAAAGTTTTGCAATGGCCGCCATTTTATTCTCTAGGGTCTTAGAAAAAAAAATATATAATGTTTGGGGGTTCTAAGTAATTTTATAGCAAAAAAACCTGTTTTTAGCTGATAACCTCCAAACTCCAAAAAGAGGCTCGGTCTTAAAGTGGTTAAATCAGTGGTTTACAGCCAGGTACACACTACGTTTTTTCTTCGTTTAACCACTTCAAGACCACTCACCGTCATTTTACGGTGGCCGTTTGAAGTGGAATACCTTTGCTATGGTAGCAGATAGCTACCATAACCCCGGAATCTTTTTTTCAGCAGGTGATTCTGCACAAGACAAAAGTGGTCTCAGCGGCGGATTCGCTGCAAGATCACTTTTATCAGCAGCGGGAGAGGTGCCCCTCCCGCCTGTTTCCGGTCATCTCCGCCGCTTAACGGACCCGCCGGCAGCGGCACAGATGATTGGTTCCTCTCCCCCCAGTGTCCGTGAGCCACTCGGCTCCATAACATGGCTGGGCTTAAGCGACATCACAAGTCACTTCCTCCCAATGCTTTTAAAGGGCCCTTTTTTTGTTTTTTTGCACTGTCATTTTTTTCAAATTATTATTTGATTTTTTTTGTTTTTTTTTTTTGCATTTTACTGTAAATATGAGATCTGTGGTATTTTTGACCCCAGATCTCATATTTAAGAGGTCCTGTCATGCTTTTTTCTATTACAAGGAATGTTTACATTTCTTTTAATAGGAATAAAAGTGATCACATTTTTTTTAAAAAAAAGAACAGTGTAAAAATAAAAAGTAAAAAGAAAATAAATAATAATAAAAAAAAAATTAAAGTGCCCTGTCCCCACGAGCTCGCGTGGAGAAGCGAACACATACGTAAGTCCCGACCACATATGAAAACGGTGTTTAAACCACACATGTGAGGTATTGCGGCAATCGTTAGAGCGAGAGCAATCATTTTAGCACTAGATCACCTCTGTCACTCAAAACTGCTAACCTGTAGAATTTTTTAAACGTCACCAATGTCGCCATTCCGCGAGTGGGCGCAATTTTGAAGCATGACCTGTTGGGTATCATTTTACTCGGCATAACATTATCTTTCCCAATATGGAATAAATTGGCCTAACTTTACTGTTGTCTTATTTTTTAACTCAAAAAAATGATTTTTTTCAAAAATAGACACGCTTGAAAGTCCGCTGCGCAAATACAGTGTGATATAAAGTTTTGCAACGACCGCCATTTTATTCTCTAGGGTGTTAGAAAAAAATATATATAATGTTTGGGGGTTCTAAGTAATTTTATAGCAAAAAAGCCTGGTTTTAACACCGAACTCCAAAAAGAGGCTCGGTCTTAACCACTTCAGCCCCAGAAGGATTTACCAGTTTAGGACCAGAGCACTTTTTGCGATTCGGCACTGCGTCGCTTTAACTGACAATTGCACGGTCGTGCGAGGTTATACCCAAATGAAATTTGCGTCCTTTTTTTCCCCACAAATAGAGCTTTCTTTTGGTGGTATTTGATCACCTCTGCGTCATTTCTGATCACCGCTATAAACAAAAAAAGAGCGACAATTTTGCAAAAAAAATATTTCTTACTTTTTGCTAAAATACAAATCCAAAAAAAATATAAAAAAAACATTTTTTTCATCGGTTTTGGCCGATTCTTCCTCATATTTTTGGCAAAAAAAATCGCAATCGCCGTTTATTGATTGGTTTGCGCAAAAGTTGCCGCGTTTACGAATGATGAGAATTAATTTTTTTTTTTTAATTTTTTATTAGTAATGGCGGCGATCTGCGATTTTTAGCAGTAGTGCGATATTGCGGCGGACATGCTGGACCATTTTGACACTATTTTGGGACCACTGGCATTTATACAATGATCAGTACTATGAAAATGCACTGATTACTGTATAAATGTCATTGACAGTGAAGGGGTTAACCTGGAGGGGGCGCTCTAAAGCTGGATACACACTATCCAATTTTCTGTCAGTTTTTACCTTCAGATTTACCAAAACCATATGATATGAGGTCAAACCTTAAGAATTTCAATTTGTATGCAATCAGGCAGGCCCTTGCACTACATGGTTTTGGTAAATCTGAAGGAAATCTGACAACAAAAGTTGGATAGTGTGTATGGGGTCTAAGGGTTAACTGTGCTTCCTCAGTGTGTTCTAACTGTATGGGGGCTGGGCTGGCAGGGGGAGTGATCACGGCTTCCATATACAGGGAGCCTATGATCACAGCCCTTCCCCCTCTGTCAGAAAGGAGATCCGTTGTTTACATACACGGACCTCCATTCTCTCACTGCGGGGGGGGGGGGCATTGTGGGTAGCCTGTGGAGATTGAGTCCGCCCTACCTGCTTCCTGGCCCCCCCCCCGGAACACAGTGAGTGTGCAAGCATGTCTCGGGCGGCGCGAGCGCGCTCACAATACTCGTTATCGGGCGACGACATTTCTCGATAATGAACCACTTTGGCGTCGTAAAGCCAAGGCGGGTGGTCGTCAAGTGGTTAAAGTGGTTAAGCCAGTGAACTAAATTAAAAAACCATGGAGAGATTGTCGTACTAACGCAAGTGATGTTAGTGCGGTGATCTCCCCAGCTGTGCCTTTGTATTCTGACAGGGGGACTGTCTCCCCACCAGAACACATTGATCAGCGCTGGCAGATCAGATGTGGGTAGAATGTTGGTTTTCCAGCATGCACGTTTGACAGAAACTGGTCGTAAGGCTGGCTTCTGTAGAACAGACAGCTGAATACACAATCCAAAAGTCAGAGAGTTTCCGACCTGTGTGTACAAGGATTTAGTAGCTGGTTTTGCTCCCCCCTCCCAGCAGTTACTTTATAGCTTATCAGCCTTTTGATCTTTAAACACAGAGCAGGTGCACAGGTAGTGGGGGAGAGCAGAGTGCTGAGGCACACCTCAAACAACTTCACTGCTTCTCTTGTGAAGTTTGAGGATGAATTGCTTTAACGTGCCTGCAGTATAGAGGTCAGTGCAGGCTTGTTTCAAAGCTTATTTTCTGCTTGCTGTGAATAAATTAATATTTGGCTGTCCACAGCCTAATGACAGTAGATATAAGCGCTAACTGGACTACATTTGGTTTGCTAAAAATTCTAATTACAAAAAATAAAATACAGGGCAGCTCTAAATTAACTATTCCCCTCACTAACAGATAAGATCAAATACTAGATACGAATGGAGCGCCCGAGACAAAGGTGTAAAAGTTGTAAAGGTGGATTTTATTCGGTAGGAAGAATAGTAAAAAGTGACAACGCGTTTGGGGGGTCAAATGGCATCCCCCTTCCTCAGGGCTGTTGTTTAATCAGTTCAGATATTTGGATGTCAGTCCGTATGGAGATCTGATGTGTGTTCAAAGAGGCATCTTTGTTCAAAGAGGCATCTGTGTTCAAAGAGGATGCCTCTTTGAACACACATCAGATCTCCATACGTACTGACATCCAGATATCTGAACTGATTGAACAACAGCCCTGAGGAAGTGGGATGCCATTTGACCCCCGAAACGCGTTGGCACTTTTTACTATTCTTCCTACCGAATAAAATCCACCTTTACAACTTTTACACCTTTGTCTCGGGCGCTCCATTCGTATCTAGTATTTTACTTATATGTGAATCGACACGTCAAGTCGTTTACAGCGGTAGCAGCCCAGGCCCCGCAAGAGGGCGTACCATCAAAATTTCCAGATCACGCCTCATAGAGCCACTGGATATTGGGGATCTACCCCTATCTCCCTACGGACAATATCCCCAAACGAGGGATTGTGTTTCCAGCGCGGTCCACTGTCCATTCCTTGAACATCCCTCACTAACAGAGGCAGCGGCTTTGAGCTATATAAAACTGTATAAACTGTATGTAGCCTCATTCTCAACCTCAGTTACAGACAGCTCTGTATTCCGGTAGCAAGATAGAAATTCCCATCCCACTCCCAAAACAAAATTAAGTTGGGTTGGGGGCTGCTCAGTCTTTCACAAAGAGCTATGTATTCTAAAATATTAAAGTGGTAGTAAATTCTGTACTGCCATTTGTACCCACAGGTAAGCCTAGAATAAGGCTTACCTGTAGGTACTGTGAATATCTCCTAAACTTGCACAGTTTAGGAGACATTCAGAGTGCATGTAGCCAATGACATCATCGGCACATGCACTCTGAAAATGAGGCTTACGGTGCCGGACTTTAAGAGCCCGTCCCAGAAATGGTGGCTCCCATGTGCATGCGCAGGAGTGATGTCATCGCGGCTCCAGCCAATCACATAGCCGTAGCTCACAAACCCAGAAGACAGGCAGAGGGGAACATGTCAGCCCTCTCAGCAGTGACTTTACAGCCCTGGAGGGCTTTGTTCTAAGGTAAGTATTTCATAATGTGCTAGTATGCGATGCATACGAGCACATTATGCCATTGCCTTGTAGGTTTTTTTTTTTTTGTTTTTTTAACATCAGAGGTTTACAACTGCTTTAATTAATACAAAGCTTCCCCTGGCCTTGACCTCCTCTGCCCACCTCTCCGCCTCAGTCAATCAGAGGAAGCTTTGTATCCATTCAGCCCAATTTGATTTTGTTCCACAAGCAGGACGGGAAGTTCCCATCCCACTGCCAGAACACAGAGCTGCATACTGTGTGTAGTTGAGGATACATACAGTTTACACAGGGCTCATAGCTCCTCCATGCGTTAGTGAAGGTAGTCTTTTTTTTGGACCATCTTGGTCCAAAAAAACTATTTAAACTAAAACCTGGAGATGTACTTTAATGCCCAACTCAATGTTAAACTATAAAAAGGAGCCGGGCTGCAATACTCACCTTCAATCTGGAGCTGTTCCCTGCAGTACTTCTTTTTTGGCACAATATGCCTTAAGCTTTCTTGATCGAATGCAGCCCAGCGTCTCTCAACCTTGAATACTGTTAATGCAGGGCATCACCACATCGCCCCTCATTTAAACTATAATGCTGCAGAATGTTATGCTAATATCTTCATGTCAGCACCGCTACTTGCATAATCCAGGACTGCCCAGAACTAGGAAAACGAAGAAGATCCTTTGCATCTTGTGACCATCCTAAAGACATCAGAAAAAGGCATGTATAAAATAAAAAGCAACATATACTGCAATACGTGGCATACCGGGGAGAGCATATGGGGGCCAAGGGGCTGAACTCAGAGACAAACTTTAAAGTGTTACTAAACCCAGGACCCTGCAGTCACAATATCTGGACTCCCACAGTACGCAGAACATGGAAATGCAATTATTTTAGTAAATATAAACTGCTAAATACCTTTTCTCATCAGCAGTATATAGCAGTTTCATGACTTCTATTGTGTCTGGTTAAAGCTTGTAAGAGGAGTTTTCATTCTATTCTGACTGTCCTATAAGGCTGCATGACCCCTGACCCTCTGCCTGGACAGTGCTGATTGGCGCTGTGCTGATCACATGCACCCTCCCAAGGGAAAAAAAAAACTCTCTAGCAATACACACCAAGCTGAGCATGGTGCAGCTTGTCCCCTAACATCTGTACTATCAGGAGATATATTGGGGACTATATAGAGAAGACAGGATCAAACAGCCTTTTTTACACACTGCAGAGAATTAACCCCTTAGGTTCCACAGTGAGTATAACAAGCATGCTTTACTGCATATACAGACTAATTTTACTGTTGTGGGTTTAGTAACACTTTAAATATGTGTGTATTTCCCCTTTGTACTCCATTTTTCTCCCACCATCCAAAAACATACAATTAACCATAAACAATTACAATTAATATATAATTAAATTATATGACTGTACTTTTAAAACTATACATCCCTGAGAGACTGGCATACATGGCTTTAGATCACTTGGAAAGCGCTGTGGAATGCATTGGCGCTATATACATGAAATCAAATACAGTAAAACCTTGGATTGCGAGTATAATTCGTTCTGGAAACATGCTTGTAATCCAAAGCACTTTTCCCCAAAAGAAATAATGGAAAATCAGATGATTTGTTCCACAACCATTTATTCATAGGTCTTTCAGTTTATAGTCCATATAAAAAGATTATATCAATGTGATAGGTTGTGTAACCATAAAATGTCCATCCACAAATGGCCGCCTCCACAAGGGGATTAGAGGCAAAATTCAGCAGGAGCTACAGAGTATAAAAGAGAAGAGAGGCTCCTCTAAGTGTAGCAATATGGTTACATTTAATGAAGGTACAACATTTAGCAACTCACATGGTTGATGATTAAAAGAGGTACATCTAAGTATGCAGGCATCTGGGGTAAAGCTGTCCACATAGACCATCCTCCGCACTGTCGGCTCTCACCGCTGTCAGTCTGCAATCATGACCGAGAAGGCTACCCTGCAGTAGAGAGATCTGAAAGCGAGGCTTGAAGCACTCGTGGATCGCAGCGTGCAAGGGATGACGTTGATGGCGGTATGGTGGATGGTCTATGTGGACAGCTTTACCCCGTATGCCTGCATACTTAGATGTGCCTCCTTAAATCCTCAACCATGTGAGTTGCTAAATGTTGTACCTTCATTAAATGTAACCATATTGCTACACTTAGAGGCGCCTCTCTTCTCTTTTATACTCAGTTGTGACATTATTTGTATATCAAGTCAAAATTTTTTTTTTTTTTTAATTTGCTTATCTTGCAAAACGCTCTCTAAAATCATGTTACTCTCAAACCCAGCTTTTACTATACTAAATATATTTAGTTAAAAGAGAGTTCCCAATCTGAAAACATGCACTGAATGTAGCATCAGAAGGAAATGTATACGGTCATTATAATTCACCAGACCGTGGGAAAAATATATAATTATACTAGAAAGCAGCTAGTCTAAGACCGTAATGCATGTTACCAGTTCACAAAGGATTATACTTTCTGGTCAATTTTCAACAAATCCTGTCCATTTTGTCATTCACTTGAGCCCTTTGCTTAAAGAGTGCTCTTTAGTGCTGATCTCTGCACAATGTTACTGTATACTGAGAAAAGATAGTCATTAATGTCCTATTATAGTCCTTGAACACACGACTATTATTTGCAGAGATTGTCCCAGCTTAGAGCTGTTCCTCTCAGGCCTCGGGAATCTGATAATGACATACAGTATCTGCCATGGTGCATTAGAGGTGGTATTTAAATGGATTTTACGTCATACCGTGTAAATCTTGCCCAGGGGCAATAATGTTTAGTGGTCTCCAGAGATAGGTTTTGGCTTGTGTGAATGGAGAGTTTGCCCAACGTTGAGGCTGCTACCCAAGGTCTGTGCTGAGAGTGAAAAGCTGCATTGTTCTACGTTCGATTTATATTGTAATTTGGAGATGGGCATAAGACCTCCTCCTGATAAGGGCTGAAGGAACAGACGGGGAGCGGGCAGACTAGGGAAGATGAGATGGCAGGACAACTGAAAATGTGAAAACAGTTTAAGCTTCATGTTGGCTCTTAAAGCAGCTTCAAAAAGGTTACACATATCTGATTAAAAAAGCACAATTTAAAAGAAAATCTAAATAATGCTGTTGAAATTACGACAATTAATTGCACCTTTAGGCTCCATGCACACTGTAGCTGCTAAACGGTCGTTTTTGGGCTGTTGGGCTTTTTTTATTTTAACAGCCCATAAACTCCCCTCTATGTTATCCTATGTGTCCATGCACACATGGATGTTTATTATCGTTTATCAGCAGTGGAGTTTATGGGCGGTTGTCAGAACGCCCTAAAATCGCATTTAACCACTTCAGCCCCGGAAGAATTTCCCACTTTAGGACCAGAGCACTTTTTGCGATTCGGCGCTGCGTCGCTTTAACTGACAATTGTGCGGTCGTGTGACGTTGTACCCAAGCTAAATTTGCGTCCTTTTTTTCCCACAAATAGAGCTTTCTTTTGGTGGTATTTGATCGCCTCTGCGTCATTTCTTATCGCCGCTATAAACAAAAGAAGAGCGACCATTTTGCAAAAAAACCAAAATTTCTTACTTTTTGCTAAAATTCAAATCCAAAAAAAAAATACAAAAAAACATTTTTTTTCACCGTTTTTGGCCGATTTATATAATTCCTCATATTTGCGATAAAAAAAATCGCAATCAGCGTTTATTGATTGGTTTGCGCAAAAGTGGCCGCGTTTACGGATGGTGAGAATTAATTTCTGGGGTTTTTTTTTTTTTTTTATTTTTTACTAGTAATGGCGGCGATCTGCGATTTTTAGCGGTACTGCGATATTGGGGGGGACATGTCGGAACATTTTGACACTTTTTTGGGACCAATGACATTTATTCAGCGATCAGAAATTTAAATGTCCACTGTTTACTGTATAAATGTCATTGGCAGTGAAGGAGTTAACCTGCAGGGGGAGAGCTAGGGGTTAATAGTGTTCCCTGGGTGTGTTCTTACTGTGGGGGGGTTGGGCTAACATGGGCATGAGAGATCTAACTGATCCCAGTGACAGGGATCAGTAGATCTCTCATGCCCCACTGACAGGGCGGGGAACCGCCGTGTTTACATCGGCGGTTCCACGTTCTTTCTCTGTAGCCGCTCATCGCGGCTCGCCGGCGGACATCGGGTCCGCTCGAGCCGCGGGCACACTCCTCGGGAGTGCGGCGGGTGCGCGCGCGCCCCCTGGTGGCCAAATGCGAATCGCCGCTTATTTACGGCGATTCGCGCAGGGCTCCCCCACTGCCGCCGTAAAAAGACGGCGCGCGGTGGGGAAGCGGTTAAGAGTCGTTCTTCTGACCACAAAAAAATGTCAAAAGCTTAAAACCGCTCATAAACACCCAAAAGCACAGCTCACCAGATTTTTTTGGACGTTTTTGATCCATTGGGAAAAAAAAAAAACGCTCAAGAACGCTGACGCTCAAAAACGCTAGTGCATTAACGCTGATGAAAGCTTAAAAACTCACTACAAAGCTACTGACGTTTTTAGATCGTTTTTTTAACGTACAGTGTGCATGGAGCCTAAAAAGGTTTCACAACATTGTTATTAGGAGTTATTTAGTCAGGCAGTGCAAAGAGCAGTTGTAGGATGCTAGCTAAGCACAGCAATTAACCACTTCAGCCCCGGAAGGTTTAACATTCTGCTATAAAACATTCCCAATAAAAAAAAAATGCAAAAAATCTAAATCCATAGTAAATCTACGATGGGCAGTCGCTAATCTGTTAAAGTAGAACTATGGTCAAACTATAAAATAAACAAATATGATGCCAATAAGCATCCCCTGGAACATTTTGTAAATACTTGTTGAACCACTAGTTAGGCACTTTTTTGTTAGGGTGACAACTTCCTGCTTTCTGCAGTAAGCACTGCAGCGTTGTCACTGTTGATGCTATTGTAGCTGTTTAGATGCAGGGTACCCTTAATCCCATGTCAATGAATAGCCACCCCTTGGTCCACTCACAGCCCTGTATATTGACAGCTCATTGCTCATACCTCCCAACTTTTTGAGATGGGAGCAAGGGACATCTATTAGCAAATGTATGTAGGCATAGGACACCCCCCCCCTCCGCCACACCCCCTTAAAGGAGAATTATACACAAAAATTTGTTAAACCCACAAGTGCTTAAGTTTTACCACTACTATTCCCTTATATTGGCTTTTGAAGTTTACGAATGCAGCAACTTAGTAATTGGGTGGAAGATTTTGCACTGGGAAACACTTTTTGAAGGATAAATAGTGAATTTTTTATACAACTATATAGATTAGACCAAAATGAGGGACAAATGAGGAGGAATGAGGGACAGAGGGGCATTTTCCCAAATGAGGGGCAGTCCCTCGATATCAGGGACAGTTGGGAGGTATGCATTGCTGCATTTATCCTCAAAAAAAAAAACTGGCAAGCAGACCATTATAAGACGTTTAACATGTCAAGTCATCTTGAAAATGCCTGTTTATCACTTTAATGAGTACTACACACGATGCGAAAATCAGACGAAAAAAACAGTTTTAGGGCCGGTTCACACTGGTGCGATGCGGGAACCCTGCAAATCCACTGCTGGTTCCCGCATCGCACCCGTCTTGCAGGCAGTTTACACTGCCATATGCGAATTGCGGGGAGTGTCAATAGAAAGCTAATGACACCCCAAAATCAGCTCGCATATCGCACTGCGAACTGCGGGAATCAGATCGCATGGTGTGAACACCCATGCGATCCGATTCTGGTGCGGACCAAAAAAAAGGTCCTGTGCGAGTTTGGTCCAAATGCGATGCGAATTCAGCCATACTATCTACATGGCTGAATTCGCATCACACAGAGATCGCATGTGATGCACACTGCAGTGCAGTGCGAATCACATCTGATCTCCGGGATCGCACCAGTGTGAATCAGCCCTTAGGAGCGATTGTCCGATAATCTGATCCTTAGTACGCAGCTTTCAAGAGATTGTCCGATAATCTCGTTAGTACACAGCTTTTGAGAGACGATCACAACAGTTCATGCAAAATTATCTGAAGGGAAAAGCATGAAAATTCAGCTCATACGATGACAGAATTAAAAATGTTCATGTAATTAGTATAGTATTTGTACAGAAAAAATTGTGTGACCACAAATGCTCAGGAACGAAAGTATACATTACATTACAATACAAGACAATACATTACATCACTTTTGAAGTTGTATTGTTGTATGAGAAATTTCTTAAGAACCTATTGGTTTTCAATATGAGACTAGCATGCAAAAAAAAACGGGCGATCATTCGTCTGATATTCTTATCGTGTGTACTGTGCATAAGAGGAAAAAATCAGAGGCCTTAGGTGGGCTTTAATCATTTGTCAGCAGATGTCACAACCTGATTGGTTGCTATGGGTTACTTTTATTTTGCATATCAAAATTGTCTTCTGGCATAAGCCAGACAAAGTTGAAAATGTTTAGTACTTTGTTTTTAATTTTGGATAGAGTGGAGATTAACCACTTGACAACCGGGCGAATTCCAGCGCTCCTCTCCTACATGTAAAAATCATAATTTTTTTGCTAGAAAATTACCGTACGATCAGAGTATAACTTTTGGTTATCCAAGAATTCTTTAAAGAGTATGTTGTTATGTTGAAGTTTTCAC
>BLSH010022783.1:1654755-1677627 GCA_018402905.1 Glandirana rugosa
AATTATTAACCACCAGTCACCGTCAATATAATGTAGAACAAAAGTAACGACCAGACAACGTCATTATAATTGGTTAGAGAATTGGTTAATATTACTGCAACAGATCAGCAATGAAAACACGATGTAATATAACTGCCACTGACCACCAATTATTAAAAGCCCCCCCCCCTTTTATATACAGTATTTCACAAAAATGAGTACACCCCTCACATTTTGTAAATATTTTATTCTCTCTTTTCATGTAACAACACTGAAGAAATTACACTTTGCTACAATGTAAAGTAGTGAGTGTACAGCTTGTATAATAGTGTGAATTTGCTGTCCCCTTAAAAATAACTCAACACACAGCCATTAATGTCTAACCCACTGGCAACAAAAGTGAGTACACCCCCAAATGAAAATGTTCAAATTGGGCCCAATTAGCCAATTTCCCTCCACGGTGTCATGTGACTCGTTAGTGTGTGTTAAATTTGGTGTTATCTCTCTCACTCTCTCATACTGGTCACTGGAAGTTAAACATGGCACCTCATAGCAAAGAACTCTCTGAGGATCTGAAAAAAAGAATTGTTGCTCTACATAAAGATGGCCTAGGCTATAAGAAGATTGCTAAGACCCTTAAACTTAGCTGCAGCAAGGTGGCCATTGGCCAAAACCATACAGCGGTTTAACAGGACAGGTTCCACTCAGAACAGGCCTCACCATGGTCGACCAAAGAAGTGGAGAGCACATGCTCAGCATCATATCCAGAGGTTGTCTTTGGGAAATAGACGTATGAGTGCTGCCTGCATTGCTGCAGAGGTTGAAGGAGTGGGGGGTCAGCCTGTCAGTGCTCAGACCATACGCCGCACACTCCATCAAATTGGTCTGCATGGTTGTCGTCCCAGAAGGAAGTCTCTTCTAAAGATGATGCACAAGAAAGCCCACAAACAGTTTGCTGAAGACAAGCAGATTAAAGACATGGATTACTGGAACCATGCCCTGTGGTCTGATGAGACCAAGATAAATGTATTTGCTTCAGATGGTGTCAAGCATGTGTGGCAGCAACCAGGAGAGGAGTACAAAGACAAGAGTGTCTTGCCTACAGTCAAGCATGGTGGTGGGAGTGTCATGGTCTGGGGCTGCATGAGTGTTGCCGATACTGGGGAGCTACAGTTCATTGAGGGAACCATGAATGCCAACATGTACTGTGACATACTGAAGCAGAGCATGATAATGACCCCAAACACACCTCCAAGACGACCACTGCCTTGCTAAAGAAGCTGAGGGTAAAGGCGATAGACTAGCCAAGCATGTCTCCAGACCTAAACCCTATTGAGCATCTGTGGGGCATCCTCAAATGGAAGGTGAAGGAGCGCAAGGTCTCTAACATCCACCAGCTCCGTGATGTCATCATGGAGGAGTGGAAGAGGACTCCAGTGGCAACCTGTGAAGCTCTGGTGAACTTCATGCCCAAGAAGTTTAAGGCAGTGATGGAAAATAATGGTGGCCACACAAAATATTGACACTTTGGGCCCAATTTGGACATTTTCACTTAGGGGTGTACTCACTTTTGTTGCCAGCGGTTTAGCCATTAATGACTGTGTGTTGAGTTATTTTGATTGGACAGCAAATTTACACTGTTATACAAGCTGTACACTCACTACTTTACATTGTAGCAAAGTGTCATTTCTTCAGTGTTGTCACATGAAAAGATATAATGAAATATTTACAAAAATGTGAGGAGTGTACTCACTTTTGTGAGATACTGTAAATGGCACTGATCACCAATGAAAGGGGGCTTTAATAATATTGCCACTAGCCAGGGGGAAGCACTCAGATAGTTGCAAGTTATCACTAATAAAAGTGGGGATTTAATATTTCTGCTACTGCTAAAAAATCTGATTTTGTACCGCTGACCACGGAAAAAAGGGGTGCTTATTGTTACTGACACTGAGGACCAATAGAGAGGGAGGTTGATATTACTGCTATTGATCATCAGTGAAAGGGGGGGGGGGCTTTAATACTATTGCCACTAACATCAATAAAAAGGAGGGAATTTAATATTATCGCCACTGACCACAAAAAAATGGGGACATTACTATTGCTGCCACTGACTACCAATATGAAAGGGGGGCTTTTTTTATTACTTCCACACATGCCAGTTGGTATTCTTTTACAAAATGACTCTGTAAATCACATTACTTTTTCCTGATTCTTCTACACAACGCTGAAAACAGCCTAAACCGACAGCCTGCAATATGACCAATAAAATGTACCTTATGCTGGTGTTATGCCCTCCCTATAAGCTTGTCTGTACATATTCCTTTTCTTCTGTTCTATCCTTGAGAAAATATCCTGCATATTACTCATCTGATCTCCGGCAATTAAAGCTCCTATTTCATTGCATTCCAAGCACCAATAATTTCATTAGCTGTTGTTTTACCTTAATCTCACCTCTAATCCCTAAATGAAGGTATCACAGTTTAGAGTACAGCGATGACTCTGCAGAGAATGTGATAGTACCATCTGAAACAGCATAACCTCTTTTATATATGAATGGCCTAACTTGGATTTTTGCAGTTATGTGGGGTTTTTTATGTTAAAGTGATATTAAAGTATCATTTTTTTGTTGTTGTTTAAAAATAACAAACATGTTATACTCTAATATTATATGCAGTGGCAGCCTAGATCCTCCTCTTCTTGGGTCCCTTACCGTTGCTCCTGGCCCCTCTCTCCTCCCGAGTGCCCCCGAGCCGAGCCGCTGCTCTGTGTGTCCATTCAGACACAGAGCTTCGGATCAGCCCCACCCCCTCTTTCTGCTCAGTGGCTCACTGACTTTGATTGACAGCAGTGGGAGCCAATGGCCCTTGCTGCTGTTTCTCAGCCAATCAGGAGGGAGAGTCCCGGACAGCTGAGGCTCTCATGCAACAATGCTGGATCGAGATGGGTTCAGGTAAGTATTAGGGGAGCTGCTGCACACTGAATGTTTTTCATCTTAATGTATAGAATGCATAAAGATAAAAAAACCTTCTGCCTTTACAACCACTTTAACCCTTTAAAAAACAGGGTCATTGATGCCTAGATGCCTTGGCCAAAATATAGCAGAGTCAACACGTGTTTGTTTACTTAAAGCAGTTGTAAACCTAGGAAGAAAAAAAAAACCTGCAAGACAAAGGCATAATGTACTAGTATGCATCGCATGATGAAATACTCACCTTAGTACGAAGCCCTCTAAAAGGCCCGATAACCGCTGAGAGGGCTGACATCTTTTCCCGACCTTTCTTCGGGGATCGTGGGCTCCGGCGCTGTGAGTGGCCGGAGCCACGGTTAAGTCGTCCTGCCCATTGCCGGCAGGAGCCCTCGGTTCTGGCAAGGAGCACATGCGCTGCTGATATCAGTGGCTGCATGCAGGGTCAATATCTCCTAAACCATGTAGGTTTAGGAGATATTCATTTTAACTACAGGTAAGCCCTATTATAGGTTTACCTACAGGTAAAAATCATCAAGTGGGGTATACAACCGCTTTAACTACTCTATTACTAATATGCAAAACGAAATATTTTTAATATAATTTTTCAGGAAATAAAAGGCTTTTACTTTTGGGTAGGTTATATGGATTGTAATTCTTTTTTTAGTAATTTTTTAAATTACTCTATTAATATTTTAATACAGTGCCTTGAAAAAGAATTCATATCCCTTGAAAGTTTCCACATTTTGTCATGTTACAACCAAATACGTAAATGTATTTTATTGCACTTTTATGTGATAGACCAACACAAAGTGGCCCATAATTGTAAAGTGGAAAGAAAATTATAAATGTTTTTCAAAATTTTTTACAAATAAATATCTGAAAAATGTGGCGTGCATTTGTATTCAGTCCCCTTTATTCTGATACCCCTATCCAAAATCTAGTGGAACCAATTGCCTTCAGAAGTCACCTAATTAGTAAAAAAAAGTCTACCTGTGGTGTGTAATTTAATCTCAGTATAAATACAGCTGTTCAGTGAAGCCCTCAGAGGTTTGTTAGAGAACCTTAGTGAACAAGCAGTATCACTAAGGCCAAGGAACACATCAGACAGGTCAGGGATAAAGTTGTGGAGAAGTTTAAAGCAGGGCTAGGTTATAAAAAATATCCCAAGCTTTGAACATCTCACAGAACACTGTTCAATCCATCATCCAAGAATGGAAAGAGTATGGCACAACTGCAAATCTACCAAGACATGGCCGTCCACCTAAATTGACAGGTTGGGCAGGGAGAGCATTAATCAGAGAAGCAGCAAAGAGGCCCATGGTAACTCTGGAGAAGCTGCAGAGATCCATATCTCAGGTGGGAGAATCTGTCCACAGGACAACTCTTACTTGTGCACTCCACAAATCTGGCCTTTATGGAAGAGTGACAAGAAGAAGCAATTGTTGAAAGAAAGCCATAAGAAGTCCCGTTTGCAGTTTGCGAGAAGCCATGTGGGGGACAAAGCAAACATGTGGAAGAAGGTGCTCTTGTCAGATGATACCAAAATTGAACTGTTTGGCCTAAAAGTAAACGCTATGTGTGGCAGAAAACTAACACTGCACATCATCCTGAACACACCATCCCCATCGTGAAACATGGTGGTGGCAGCATAATGTTGTGGGGATGCTTTTCTTCAGCAGGGACAGGGAAGCTGATCAGAGTTGATGGCCCAGTCAAAGTCCAGACCTAAATCCAATTAAGAATCTTTGGTAAGACTGGAAAATTGCTGTTCTGATGCTCTCCATCCAATCTGACAGAGCTTGAGCTATTTTGCAAAGAAAAATGGGCAAAATGTCACTCTCTAGATGTGCAAAGCTGGTAGAGGCATCCCTAAAAAGACTTGCAGCTGTAATTGCAGTGAAAGGGGGTTCTACAAAGTATTGACTCGGGGGGCTGAATACAAATGCATGGCACACTTTTCACATATTTATTTGTAAAAAATTTTGAAAATTTTTAAAACCATTTATCATTTTCCTTCCACTTCACAATTATGTGCCACTTTGTGTTGGCCTATCACATAAAATCCAAATAAAATACATTCACGTTTTTGTTGTAACATGACAAAATGTGGAAAATTTCAAGGGGTATGAATACTTTTTTCAAGGCACTGTATGCATACGTATAATTATACATGTATATTATATTTAAAATATCATAATTATTAAATATGTTAGTATTTTTTAAAATTATTTTTGTATTTATTGTATTTAGGGGAAAAATTTGGTTGTTTATGGACAGGTAAATATGACATATCGCATGTATTTTTATTCTGTATATTTTCAGTATCTAACAAATGTGAGTACACCCCTCACATTTTTGTAAATGTTTTATTATATCTTTTCATTTGACAACACTGAAGAAATGACACTTTGCTACAATGTAAAGTAGTGAGTGCACAACTTGTATAACAGTGTAAATTTGCTGTCCCCTCAAAAAGACTCACACAGCCATTAATGTCTAAACCGCTGGCAACAAAAGTGAGTACACCCCTAAGTGAAAATGTCCAAATTGGTCCATTTCCATCCCTGGTGCCAGGGTCTCAGGTGAGAATGGGGAGCAGGTGGATAAGTTTGGTGTTATAGCTCTCACTCTCTCATATTGGTCACTGGCAAAGAACTCTCTGAGGATCTGAAAAAAAAGAATAGTTGCTCTACATAAAGATAGCCTAGGCTATAAGAAGATTGCCAAGACCCTGAAACTGAGCTGCAGCGCGATGGCCAAGACCATACAGTGGTTTAACAGGACAGGTTCCACTCAGAACAGGCCTCGCCATGGTCGACCAAAGAAGTGGAGTGCACGTGCTCAGTGTCATATCCAGAGGTTGTCTTTGGGAAATATACGTTTGAGTGCTGCCAGTATTGCTTCAGAGATTGAAGGGGTGGGGGGTCAGCCTGTCAGTGCTCATACTCCACACACTGCATCAAAGATTAACTTATTGGGTTCAGATGGTGTCAAGCGTGTGTAGCAGCAACCAGGTGAGGAGTACAAAGACAAGTGTGTCTTGCCTACAGTCAAGCATAGTGGTGGGAGTGTCATGGTCTGGGGCTGCATGAGTGCTGCTGGCACTGGAGAGCTACAGTTCATTGAGGGAACCATGAATGCCAACATGTACTGTGACATACTGAAGCAGAGCATGATCCCCTCCCTTCAGAGACTGGGCCGCAAGGCAGTATTCCAACATGATAACGGCCCCAAACACACCTCCAAAACGACCACTGCCTTGCTAAAGAAGCTGAGGGTAATGGTGATGGACTAGCCAAACATGAATCCAGACCTAAACCCTATTGAGCATCTGTGGAGCATCCATAAACGGAACGTGGAGGAGCACAAGGTCTCTAACATCCACCAGCTCTGTGATGTTGTCATGGAAGAGTAGAAGAAGACTCCAGTGGCAACCTGTGAAGCTCTGGTGAACTCCATGCCCAAGATGGTTAAGGCAGTGCTGGAAAATAATGGTGGCCACACAAAATATTGATACTTTTGGCCCAATTTTGACATTTTCACTCAGGGGTGTATTCACTTATGTTGCCAGCGATTTAGACATTAATGGCTGTGTGTTGAGTTATGAGGGGACAGTAAATTGACACTGTTGTACAAGTTATACACTCACTACTTTACATTGTAAAAGTATCATTTCTTCATTGTTGTCACATGAAAAGATATTATAAATATTATAAAATCTTTACAGAAATGTGAGGGTTGTACTCACGTTTGTAAGATATTGTACATAGCTATGGGTTTTTTTGTTACATAATCAGCCAGCAGGTGGAGCTACATGGTCCTTTTTACATGTTTATTAGGCTGCCTTAGCTGCTTTGCTGAAAAAAATCTGTTTTTTGTAGGCCTAAATAGTTTAGGATGAAATTTAAACATACAATGATTCAGAGAAGTGACTTCTCTCCTTCCTTCTGCTTCTTCCCCTTCCCTGCCTTCTGCATTCTGTGGTTTCATTCAATAGATTTTATTTGAGTTTGCAATATGGATTAACAGTACAAATACCAGTAAACATATAGAAGATATGCTAGAGGAAGATCCACACAGAGTTTCAAAAAGAAAGGGTCTGAAAGCAAGCAGCTTGTAATGTGTTCTCTCTGTAGAAAACCCATAATGTTTTGGAAACTAGTATCATGAATGCACCCTTTTTAAATATTTATTTGTATAACATAAATTTTACATAAATGTTAAAAATTATATAAGCCATCAGTTTAGATATGTCTAAACTTTTAAGAAAGAAATTAAAATACATTCCATCATGCTTTTAAAAAAATATTATTGATACATATTGTCAGAACTGTTTAGTCTTAAAAATATATATATATATATATATATATACAAATAATAAAGAAAAAAATTCAAAATCAACAGTTTGTAAAAATATAAGCTTTAATAAGTAAAACAAATTGGCAAAAAATACTTCCCTTTAAATACATATCTGTGGACACCGAGGAACTAAAAACATTACCGTATTTCAAATTTATAAAACAAATCACTTCAGTAGAGAATGTAAAATCTTGTCCTGTATATTTGAAGTGAGCAGTCTAGTAGTGTCTTGTAATAATTGAAAGAAAGGCACTTGAAACAAGGAACAAGTGGCATTTAGGATTTCCTGCACTCGTTGAAGTAGCTCTCCAGCCTTTAATGGATGTTGGGAAATGTAGTCTGTGTTTAGATTTGTACTTTGACTCTTATCTCAAAACTGACGTTTAGTCTGCTTGTATTTTGTTCCCCTGGTTCCACCTTTCCCCATCACCAACATGCTAATGAAATATATAAAACCCAACTTCTGGCAAATAAAAATTATTCCTTGTAGTGGAATTGCAAGGGGTAATTCCTCATTTATGTCTCAGGGAACAGTAAAAGGAAATGTACTTACCTGATCCTCTGCTCCTCCCCTCAGCTAGAATGGTCCCCACAGCTTCTGTACTCCAGCGCTTTAGCGGTCTGGAATCCTGACATCATCAAGACCAGAGCTTAGTTCATAGCCCTGCTATGGATGTGAGGACTACGAGGGACAGGATCATTTTTTTCTGCCTAGAATTGAGCTTTAAATATATCCTTTCCATTTTCATTACATATATTACTTTAGACCCAGTGATATCATCACTGGTTATCTGTGCTTCGACCATGTAGCGCAGGCAGATCAAGGTTGGTGGAAGGGGCCAAGATGTAGCAGGGTGCTAGTGAGATCTTAATGTAGTTCTCACTTTTCACTACTAGTGAAAAGTGCCTTTATCTTTCTTTAGCTACTAAATTTAAATAGTTTTGCAGGGGAAGTTCTTCATTTTTGTTTTATCTGGGAGGTGGACAGGTATAAACACCAATGCGTCCTCTGCCATAGACTCGGAGCATCATCTTGGGAGAGCCTGTGTCTGACTGGCTAGAGTTCTGCCCATAGTGGATATCTTTGAGACTGAGGGGTTATACTGTATATAGCTCCTGTTGTGTCATTTAGGCTTGCCCATAGTGTAGAACTTTTCAGGTAGGGACAGACACTGCTTGTGAGGGAGAGGTAGGCTCAGCATTAGGGACAGGTTCCTGTTGAGTAGGGATAGTTTAAGGATGCTCCTGGCCATCTGTGACATTCTTGCAACTTCTGATTACAGCCAGCACACCAGCCTATGAGAAAAAAGAAGTGTCTGGGGTCAGTATGGTCACTGTGGAGAGATGCTGATGAATCTACTGCCCAACAATCAGCAGCCAGTCTCCTGCAAGGAGACAGGGAGACGGGCTACAGTACGGATAAGTCTGATTCCACCTAGAAAGCCCTCACAGGTAACGGTGAAGCAGTGGATTGGCCATTGGGGCCAGGACCAGTGGTACATACTCAAACGACTGTTTGCTGGAGGAGTGAAACACTCCTCTCTACCTTCAGATGTTTACCACCTGTAAGGCTTGGGATGGAAGCTGCTACAATGATTCAAGCAGAGGGTGAGCTGACTGTCATGGAGAAGCCTGCGACCAGTGCAGTTGTTCGGGCAGAGGATCAATTGGCTGTAGGGAAGACAATTAGCACAACCCAGAGGGCGGACCCATCCAATTTATCGTGTGAGGAGGGCCCGGGGGAGTTTTGATCTGGGGTCACCCAAGTTTGAATATGTGTATGGGTCAATAGAAGCAAACATTAGGGACTGGGGATAAGTCACAGACACCAAGTGGGACTGGGGAGATGCCACTGATAGCGGCTTCCAGGCCTTTAGTTTGGACTCTGCCCAGCAAGAGCACATTGTTCAGCTAATGCAGTGTGCTGAAGGTCTCTACCCTAGCAAGGAGTACAAGGAGAGGAGGATTGATCTGTTGCCCCCCCTCACTATGGCCAGAGTTTGGGCACAAGATTAGGCTTACAGCCACCTCATCAAAAGATCAAAAAGCCCTCTCATCCAGCGCATTGTACAGATATGGGTGGCTCTCAAAAGTGGCTACAATTTCCTTTATGTGCCTGGGGAAATCATGGAAGAAGTGGAGTCCCAACAGTCTGCCTTGTGTGAAGGAGAAGTCTTGGACCTTATGTGTGTGCCTAAGCCCTACCATAAACAGACGTACCCCCAGTTGTGGCAAATGGTTTTGCCCATCAAAAGAGGATGGAGTCTGGGGAGGTCTATACAAGGACCAGGTCATTTTGAGAAAGCTTTTGCCACAGAAACCAGGATTAATGATTAACATCTAGGGCCCAGATGGGAGAGTGGTGCAAATACCAAATGCTGAGTTTTAATGTTGAGGATCCAGAGGAAAGGGTATCTGTGCTTCTGTTCTGCCTTAAAGTGATTGTAAATTATCACCTTGTAAAACAACTCATTCAGTTTAAAAAAGAAATGAAACATTTTTGTATAGGTATAAAATAAATTATATATACCTTTTTTCCCTTTTTTATTATATTACATTCCCTCTGTTCTCAGTTGTGTAAAATCTGGGGGGAAGCAACAATACACTAAGCTTCCCAGTGACAGGCTGTGCAGGGATGGTGTTTCAGAACATGTCTGATCATTGGAGGAGAGCAGCCTGAGTTTTCAACAAAGCTAGAGAACTGACCACGGCGTGTTCTCCTGCTTAGTGTAGTCAGTTATTAATTGTAAAACAAGGGACTAGCAGAAATGCCAGGGATCTCACACAAATGAAGCAATACAATGAGAACAGGATACTTTCTCATACAAGTACATGGTACAGCAGGCACATATCAGAAATATGAAATGATGGGGTAAAAAACACGGTGGCCCCTGTTGTTTCAGAAAACTGAACTGTTGAGTTTTAAAATGGCAGTCCATTTGAGTTGCTGTTGTGGCAAAAACAGTTCTGCCAAGGACTTTCATCAAGTTCTTCAAGTTTTTTTTTTCAAGTTCCTAGTGTTGAACTTAACTGTTGCCCAATGTACACGGCAACCACCCTATCCTAAATCCCTTCCCTCATATCCTTGCAACTAAAGGAAATGGTACTTTGGCTCATGCTCAGTTGTGTCCAGCTGAAGTAAGTTTGGTGAGCCATTGCTGTGGTGTTAGGCAATGGCTTATCACAAGAAGAGGGTTACCCAAGGGAGGAAAACCCTTGTACATTTTTTTATTCTCAAGGTGTTGCATGCAGGAACTGAACTGTTGTCCAACATAGGAAGCAACCCTTGCTAATTTCAAGAAGAAATTGTTTGCTGTTTTTACCCAAGCTTTTGCCTTTCTGGTGGGTAATGGCTCATTTGCATTCTACCCACCAAGTTTCAACTACTGCTCTACATTCTGAGAAAAGAAGTTGGTGCTCCTGATGCTGCAAAGGTGGCGTCACTGCAAGTGTCAGTTGATCTGAACTCCATGTAGCACCCTCCTAGGTAGGTGCTAGAAGAGAGTATAGATTTTTGGTCTTTCTATTTACCAGGAAGATAGCTAGGTAAAACTTAGAGTGCTCTCTGCCTACCAGGGAGTAGGATCTATTGGTTAGGTCTGTTCATTGTGCTCAGGTGCAGCTCAGCTTGTCTGACTGTCCCACACTGGTCCAATAGGGAAGCATATTGGACAGTGGGAGGGGACCTGGCAAGTGAGTGCACAGGCATTGTTATAGCCCTGGCTATTGGCAGAGGAAAAGTGCTGCACTGCATGCTGGGATACTGTATAAATGCCAAGGGCACAGTGCTCAGGGTTAGTTGAGTTGGAGAGCAAGGTCCGTGGAGGCTGTCATGCGGCCTTGGGTGGTCAATACAAGGGCCTAAAGTCAGAGAGAAGCTGAACCCGGAGGTCCTGAAGAACTGACTGGAATGGGGACACCAGGGAGGATCTGATTCTGCTCACAGTGAGTACAGATCTGTGTCTTTGGGCCTGTCCTGTGAGGGTCACCCCTTCAGCTAGTAGAGTCCGTGGACGGGGGTCAGTAAAGGGGATGCTAGAGAGTATCCTGAAGATAAAGTAGTTTCATCAAGTCTGCTGCTAGTGCGAGCAAGAAGACTTATTTCTTCCATACATGTGGCAGTATGGTTAAAGCAGTGTGTCTGCTTCCACAAATCTTCTGGTGAGGCCAAGTGAGAGTTGTCCTTATCCATTGTGAATAGTTCAAGTTGGAGTATCCCACTAATCCCTTCTCCCACCCAGGCCGAGAGCATGCCTGGCACGAGCAAAAGGGGAGGGCGTCTATTGACGGCCTCCCGGCATTTCAGATCCACGCTGTAGTCGTCAATCGGCTATAGTGCGGATCTGAAGGGGTTAATTAGGTGATAGTGATCTAGAGACCTTAAGGTATACTATATTTGCACTAGTCTATTCCATAGGATGTAGCATCTAGGAGTGTAGGATATTAGCTTTTGTGGTCTTGTGATTGTCTGGGGAGTTTTCCTTAAGGGGATAGCTCTTCAACAACTGCGTTACTTGTAGGATGTATATATTAGTTGGTAGGATGTATGCACTAACTCTGACTTCTTTTAGGTGAAGACTGTGATACTTTGCCTGAAGTAACCTTTGATTTTAAAACTGTAAATACTTGTATATTTAGGTAGTGATAGAGATTTAGACAGGATATTAGTCTAAATTTTACTGGCTAGAGTAATGTATATATTTGCTTGACATTTATTGATATGTCACCCCACCACTCCCCATATTTTTGAAGGGGGGTGCACTTTGCTAATGTTTCATATATTGATAAGTTTACTTATGTTAGTGCTATGGTTCTACCAGATAGACTGTATAGGTATTGGTCCAGTGCATATATTTGCTAAGGAAAATGAACCACATTGACTCTTTGACACCTGGGCCAGCATTGTTGTATACTGGTGCCAGATTACTACTGATGTGTATATACTGTATGTTTACATATTTACTACAACATTTGTCTTACACATTCGTGCTGTGTTGTTTATTGCCAATATCTGGAATACCACATGGTTTTGTTAATTGTTAACCTTGCTTCGTTTCAGTGGCTGTAGAATTAATTGCTTCCCCCTGGCTGATCCAGAAAGGTTTGGATGTTAGTGTGCAGGCTGAGCATATTCAGCAGCTAAATATTCATACAGACCTGGCCAGCGCTTGGCAGAGGTGCCCAGATGGTGACTGGAAGTCTGTATAAATACTCTGGGACACAGTGCAGCAGGTTATTTTTCCTTGTTCTTTTAATTTCTATTCTACTTTTTTCTCTTTTACTCTATTCTTTTATTTTCTATTCTATCCCTTTATTTTCTGTTCTATTTTTTTCGATTCTATTCTTTTCTATTACATTCTTTTATATTCTACATATTCATTTATTTTCTATTCTATTTTATTCTCTTCAGAAATTTGATTCAAAAACGATTCAGTGGCGATATGGAAAACTATTTGAATTTCAATTTTTGCTTCATTTTTTCAGATTTGTTTACATTTGTTACTATAGTACTTTGGAAATACATCCAAATTTACGAATAATAAAAAAATTGACTTTCAATTCGGAACGAAGCAAACCGCACATGTCTACCGCCCACTACATATCCAGGTTTTACAATAAAGCATCAGAAAAAGCCTACCCTTAGACTGTTTAATGAGCCTGAAGAATATTTGAACTGCGTGTTGTGCTGCGAGGGAACTACTGGAAAACGGATCTGGGCAAACTACACAGCGGCTCTTACTGGGGTAGCTCTACACAGATAAATGGGAACAAATAGATACCAATTTGTAAAACTTGTTTAGAACCAGAGAAAGTGCAATTCGATATATAAAAAACGTGCACTTCAAATGCATTCAAAGCATAAATAATTAAACAAACAAAGGATCTTTAAGGATTAATGAGAACCCAGAGTACATACTTTACCCATTGCAAATAAAGTGAGAACTTCACAAATATTGACCTGCAGGATAAGTAGGTCTAATTACAATATATTTTTATCCAAGCCCTTAAATAGTTCTATGCATGTTCTGACAGCAGGAGAACATAGCTTGGAAGCATGTTACCTCCCTTAGGTAAATACCATGCTGTAGGATCACCATGATACAAGAGCTAGAGTGAAACTTGCTTATACATTTTTTTCTATATATTCATATATTTTTTTGTATCGCCTTGAGCGGTATCATGGAAACCTAACTGTACAACCGACCTGCTTCATACTAATAATAACACATTGTTTTGGTCATTTAAAAAAAAGCTTCCTCATTCTATTGTTCCAAAATGATGTCACTGCACCTTGCTCCCCTCTGCTAGGATGCCAACCTCATCTTTTTTTAGGGCTCATTTACATTTGCAGCCGTCATTGCCATCCTTCTGCAGTGGATTGCTTTTCAGAGGCATTTGACATGCAGATATGCTGCCTCCTGATTGCCTGTTTTAAGCCATGAAAACCTACTTACAGCACTGCACTGAGTAATGGTTGCGGCACGGCCTCATTCACTTGAATGGGTCATGTTTGACAGTGATACTGCCTGCCAAACATGAATGGTAATATCACTTTAGTGACCGTGGCAGCGGGTACTAGCATAGGCGGTGGCCATGTTAACTTGTAGCTCATCCTTTAGAGAACAGTAAAACTGTGGTTCAACCACCTATTTTTTCCACCTCTTGGCCGCCTATGTAAGGCGGCCAACTAGAGTGGTTTAGTGCGTGGGCAGCAGCCATTTTGGGCTGCAGTTAATTACAGCAGGGGGCCGTGTGATTCACAATTTATCACATCACACAGCTCCCTTGTTTTCTTTTTTGAGAAATTTGCGTGAAATTTATGTAAAGTGCACAAAGTGACACTTCAATCATGTCACTGCACAGCAGCATGGTGTACTGCGCTTGTTGTGTAGTGATATGCAGGGCCATGCAGAGAGGTGCAATATTACAGTATCACACAAAAGTGAGTACACCCCTCACATTTTTGTAAATATTTTATTATATCTCTTCATGTGACAAGACTGAAGAAATGACACTTTGCTACAATGTAAAGTAGTGAGTGTACAGCTTGTATAACAGTGTAAATTTGCTGTCCCCTCAAAATAACTCAACACACAGCCATTAATAGGATGCAGTGCAAAATTATGATAATACAACAGTCATAGTCCATTTAGCATGCAAATAAGGTATAGAAAGAAGTTCAAAAACATATGCTGTTTCCAAATAGTGGTTTAGTAAAGAAGACAGTCCTCTGTGTATGCATGCATCACATTGAAAAGGCACACTCCCTCACCTTAATGTTTGACCCCAGTTCCACTGGAGGGTCAAACATGCATACCCACAAGGGGTTAAGCAGGTTTGGAAGTCCTATGATGATGGAGACTGAGTAACCGTAGGCGAGACCAGGTAGGGCGTTCACATCCACATCAATGCCGAGAGTGCATAGCCAAAAAGAGAGGAGGAAATCTAAGTGCACACCGTTTCAACTAAAGGAAGTAGTATTTATTCAAATGCACTTACATACAAATGTTTTGAGGATCGCATAAAAGCAGAACAAAAACCGCATTAGAACAAAATAGCCGCTCTGACCATGTGGGAGATCAGCCAGGCAGCATGTGTGGCGGACAGTGGGTGACGTCAGACAGGCTTTCCTCCCATACGCGTTGCAGCAGCCACGTGCCTTCTTCAGCAGGGCAGAGCCTGGCACGTCACCAGTAGTCCTTTTATAGCTGAGTTACCAGGGAGACACGAACGCCCCTCATGTCACTCACAGACGGCAAATCTGTAGAAACCACCGATACCAACTAGCTACAGTTTACAAAGGAGGCAACGGATTACATTGTAAAAACTGAAGGCTAATAGATGGCAAACAATGTATGAAATAAAATTAGATAATAAAATATGTTTAAAAACATCAAATGAACCTCCCACTCTCCTCCACAGCAAAGGATATGCAAATAAAGCCATATATTATGCAAATATACACATTAATATTGTAAACATATGCATGCTAAAAAATATTATGTAATAAAACAATATATAGAAAAATAATGTATGAGAAATAATAAAATTCTGATAAAAACCAGATCAAACAAACCCAGAAAGTACCTTCATATTTCAGAGGGCCTATGAAATAAACCACATAGCCAAAAGTAGAAAAGTTATAATGTACTTATAAACAGCACCCAAAGGATAACTAGCAAACACTCATAACCTCAAAGACTACCTATCCGATATGAAGTAATTGAGGTCAAACTCCACGTTTAACCCCAGTGGCCTCGTCACCTGCATTTCGAAGATCCAAAAGGACTCCCTTTGGCTCAGTTTCTTGATATAATTACCTCCCCTCCAGTGTTTAGAGACCTTTTCAATCCCCCAAATTTTTAAATCTTTAGGATTACGGTTATGGCAATCTCTAAAGTGACGGGAAACATTGTGATTTTTTTCCCCTTTCTTAATGTTGGTGATATGCTCCCCTATCCTAACCGATAATGGTCTCGATGTCCGTCCTACATACTGGAGGCCACAGCTGCACTCCAGCATGTACACTACTCCTTTGGTGTGACATGTAATGAGATCTTTAATCTTATAGCTTTTACTAGTAGCCAGAGCATCAAATTCCTTACGTTTTTTATTTCTTCTAACATGTCTACATGCCTTACATCTGCCACATGGATAGAAGCCTGACAGGAAGGATGCGCTGCATCCTATTTTTTTCATAAGTTTGATTGTGGGTTGGTGATTCCCTTGATGCAAGGCTGCAATCGTTCTCTATATCGTTATTGATTAGGCAGCGCTGATTTTGTGTATACTTTCTATATATTGTGTTTATCACATTTTAAAATCAGCTGCGCCTTTAATATGGAAATCTTCCAATTTTTGGAGCTTAGAGAAGCCAAACTGGAAGAGGTTTTTTCTAACAATACTGCGAAAGAGTCAGATGACATATCATCACTTTTTAAGGAGGCTATCCCACCTGTTTGACAAGAAATTAAGACATGGTGGGATATTGCCTTCTTTGAACATTATATTTCCCGAAAACTCATTCCTAGGAGGCTAAGGTGGGATGTACCACCTAATGATGGATTAATGGATGAGGATTCGATTAATGATTGGTTATTATTTTTTAATGACAAAGGGATGGAACTTATGGATTTTTTATTGAAACGGAAAAAGACTAAACTAATATCTCTAAATGCCCAGATTAATGATATCCAGGTAAAAATAGAACCTTTTAAAGATTCGCCTGAGTTTAATAAATATTCTAATGATTTAAAGGTGAAGTTGAAAAAATGGGATAAGGAAGCATCCGATAAAAAGAGGGGCAAGTTTCTCAGGGACTGGGGAGATTTCTCCAGAGAGGAAATATAGAAATGGCAAACTAGTGTCACGAGTGATACTGTTTATTCCAAAGTGGATGATCAAAATACCATGAAAACAAATCCACCCATTAGTATTAATTCCCATGATTCCAATCTAAAGTTTCCCCCCCCCCAATCAGGGGGAGTGAGACAATTTTCACACACACCCCCGTAGGGGAGCTAGGACTCGTGGAAGGGGGAGGGGCAGAAGCCAGGTCCTTCCATGCAGCACCCTCCTCCTCACTATGATTATTGTAGCTATGGGGCTGATTATTCTCGGGAAATAAGGGATTATGGGAATAATGGAAGGTCCATGGCACCTCAAAAGAAACCCCCGTATATTGATACCCTACATGATAGGAGATTCCCTGTCCCGATATCTAACAGGTTTGCCCCATTATATAATGTTGATACCACTAAGAGGGATGATTTTTTAGGGACACCCCCTCCTCATGGGGGTGGGGGTCTCCATACCAAAGCCCTCGAGGGGTAAGAAGAGGAAGAGAGAATGCAGATCAGGAAAAAGAGTACAAAAGAAAAAGATCCCGATAGGTGATGGCATTTTTAATCTTAGTGGGACTCAGTTAACCACGGATGAAATTAGAGTGTTGGATCGTGGTCTAATATTCGCCCCGGTTAAAAACTTTAATACATTTCAGGCATATGTTAGTGTCCAAAAATTTGTGAGGACTTTAAATATGAAGAAATATTTTCTCTCCAAACCTCCTGAGAGGGTCATTTGCTCCCAGGTTGGGATACATTCTAATCTATGCAATAAATCAGTTTTTAACCCCTAAGTTAATGATAACAAACATTTGGAAGTTTTCAAGAACATGGTAGTTGCTGACTTGCATGAATTAAAGGTGAAAAATATTAAGAACCCTATCTCTATCCAAAAGGGAATTGCCTCCCTAGAAGCCAATAGGGATGTGGTTATCCGTCCGGCGGATAAGGGTGGGGGGGGCTTAGTTGTTTTGAGTAAGACCTATTACAGAGAAGAAATGGAACGCCTGTTAGATGACGTACACACATATCAATTGTTATCTAAAGATCCTATTTTTGAATATAAACAAAGTCTGCACCATTTAGTTGAGAAGGGGAAGGATATAGGTGTTCTAAATAAAAAAGAATCCCTGCATTTGGAACCATTAGCATGTCATACCCCCATTATATATTTTCTCCCCAAGGTCCACAAAAATAGTGAACAACCTCCCGGGAGACCGATAATTAATGGGATCGACTTGGTGTCAGCTAGTTTGGGCCAATAGATTTCTTTTTGAAACCATTGGTGACTAAGACTCAAGCCTACTTACGAGACACCAAACATATGATTCAGGTTATTGAGGGCATTAAGTGTACCCCTGAGAGTTTTCTGATCTCTGCAGATGTGGGGTCACTGTATACAATTATTAGCCATCATGAGGCCCTCTCTTCTGTTAAATGGGCGCTTGAGTCATCTGACTTGAGTTTAAAACATCAAAAGTTTTTAGGTGAATGTCTGGATTTTTGCTTACGCAGTAACTACTTCTGGTATAGGCATCGGTTTTATTTACAGACCAGGGGTGTGGCGATGGGCGCTCGTTTTGCTCCCAGTGTTGCTAACCTCTTTATGGCACACTGGGAGCGGGACAGTGTGTTCCAGGAGTGCCCTGAGCAACTCCTGGTCTATAAAAGGTATATCGATTTTATGATCTGGGAGGGGGATGAAACCAGCCTTTCAGAGTTTATCATGAAACTTAATAATAATTCCAGGAATATATTTTTTACATGGAATATTAGTAAAGTCAGTAATTTTTTTTGGATTTGGAGATTTTTAAGCAGGGGGACACTTTAAGAACCCGTAATTATTTTAAGCCAACGGATCGTAACGGATATATTCCGTTAGATAGTTGTCATCACAGTACATGGCTATGTAATATCCCTAAAGGCCAGTTCATCAGGTTAAAAAGAAATTGTGCTTCTGACACAGACTTCTTAACACAATCACAGGTCATGCTGGATAGGTTCTCTGCCATAGGGTACAGCGAAGATTCTCTGAAACGGGAGCTTGAAAATGTGAAGGCCATAGATAGATCTACTCTTATCTCAGATCAGACTAAAGACAAAGAACAAGTCCAACAATTTAAAATGATTTTGCATTATAATGCTCAGTATAAGAGATTTGAACGGATTGTGGCCAAACATTGGGGAATCTTGTTGAAAGATAGGATCCTTGGCCCTATCCTCCCAAAAAAAACTGGATTTATTTATCGATGGGCCCCTACCATCAGAGATGTCATTGCTCCGGGAGTGGTGGACCCTCCGTGTAACAAAGATAACCCATTGTTCTCCTTCTTGTCAGGCTTCTATCCATGTGGCAGATGTAAGGCATATAGACATGTTAGAGGAAATAAAAAACGTAAGGAATTTGATGCTCTGGCTACTAGTAAAAGCTATAAGATTAAAGATCTCATGTCACACCGAAAGAGTAGTGTACATGCTGGAGTGCAGCTGTGGCCTCCAGTATGTAGGACGGACCTCGAGACCATTATCGGTTAGGATAGGGGAACATATCACCAACATTAAGAAAGGGGAAAAAAAATCACAATGTTTCCCGTCACTTTAGAGATTGCCATAACCGTAATCCTAAAGATTTAAAATTTTGGGGGATTGAAAAGGTCTCTAAACACTGGAGGGGAGGTAATTTTATCAGGAAACTGAGCCAAAGGGAGTCCTTTCGGATCTTTGAAAAGCAGGTGATGAGGCCACTGGGGTTAAACGTGGGGTTTGACTTCAATTACTTCATATCGGATAGGTAGTCTTTGAGGTTATGGGTGCTTGCTAGTTATCCTTTGCGTGCTGTTTATAAGTACATTATAATTTTTCTACTTTTGGCTATGTGGTTTATTTGATAGGCCCTCTGAAATATGAAGGTACTTTCTGGGTTTGTTTGATCTGGTTTTTATCTGAATTTTATTATTTCTCATACATTATTTTTCTATATATTGTTTTATTACATAATATTTTTTAGCATGCATATGTTTACAATATTAATGTGTATATTTGCATAATATATGGCTTTCTTTGCATATCCTTTGCTGTGGAGGAGAGTGGGAGACGTCATTTGATGTTTTTAAACATATTTTATTATCTAATTTTATTTGATACTTTGTTTGCCATCTATTAGCCTTCAGTTTTTACAATGTAATCCTTGGCCTCCTTTGTAAACTGTAGCTAGTTAGTATCGGCGGTTTCTACTGATTTGCCGTCTGTGAGTGACATGAGGGGCGTTCGTGTCTCCCTGGTAACTCAGCTATAGAAGGACTACTGGTGACGTGCCAGGCTCAGCCCTGCTTAAAAAGGCACGTGGCTGCTGCAACGCGTATGGGAGGAAAGCCTGTCTGATGTCACCCACTGTCCTCCCTGCATGCTGCCTGGCTGATCTCCCACGCGGTCAGAGCGGCTATTTTGTTCTAATGCGGTTTTTGTTCTGCTTTTATGCGATCCCCAAAACATTTGTATGTAAGTGCATTTGAATAAATACTACTTTCTTTAGTTGAAACGGTGTGCACTTAGATTTCCTCTTCTCTTTTTGGCTATGCACTCTCGGCATTGATGTGGATGAGAGCGCCCTACCTGGTCTCGCCTACGGTTACTCAGTCTTAACCCCTTGTAGGTATGCGTGTTTGACCCTCCAGTGGAACTGGGGTCAAACATTAAGGTGAGGGAGTGTGCCAGCTGGTGAAGGGAGAGCACCTTTTCAATGTGATGCATGCATACACAGAGGACTGTCTTCTTTACTAAACCACTATTTGGAAACAGCATATGTTTTTGAACTTCTTTCTATACCTTATTTGCATGTTAAATGGACTATGACTGTTGTATTATCATAATTTTGCACTGCATCCTATTTTTTTCATAAGTTTGATTGTGGGTTGGTGATTCCCTTGATGCAAGGCTGCAATCGTTCTCTATATCTTTATTGATTAGGCAGCGCTGATTTTGTATATACTTTCTATACACAGCCATTAATGTCTAAACCGCTGGAAACAAAAATGAGTACACCCCTAAGTGAAAATGTCCAAATTGGGCCCAAAGTGTCAATATTTGTGTGGCCGCCATTATTTTCCAGCATTGCCTTAACCCTCTTGGGCATGGAGTTCCCCAGAGCTTCACAGGTTGCCACTGGAGTCCTCTTCCACTCCTCCATGACAACATCACAGAGCTGGTGGATGTTAGAGACCTTGCACTCCTCCACCTTCCATTTTAGGATGCTTAATAGGGTTTAGGTCTGGAGACATGCTTGGCCAGTCCATCATCTTTACCCCCTTAGCTTCTTTAGCAAGGCAGTAGTCATCTTGGAGGTGTGTTTGGGGTCATTATCATGTTGTTATACTGCCCTGCGGCCGAAGGGAGGGGATCATGCTCTGCTTCAGTTTGTCACAGTACATGTTGGTATTCATGGTTCCCTCAATGAACTGTAGTTCCCCAGTGCCGGCAGCACTCATGCAGCCCCAGACCATGACACTCCCACCACCATGCTTGACTGTAGGCAAGACACACTTGTCTTTGTACTCCTTACCTGGTTGCCACCATACACGCTTGACACCATCTGAACCAAATACGTTTATCTTGGTCTCATCAGACCACAGGACATGGTTCCAGTAATCCATGTCCTTAGCCTGCTTCTCTTCAGCAAACTGTTTACAGGCTTTCTTGTGCATCATCTTTAGAAGAGGCTTCCTTCTGGGACAACAGCCATGCAGACCAATTTGATGCAGTGTGCAGCGTATGGTCTGAGCACCGACAGGCTGACCCCCACCCCTTCAACCTCTGCAGCAATGCTGGCAGCACTCATACGTCTATTTCCCAAAGACAACCTCTGGATATGACGCTGAGCACGTGCACTCAAATTATTTTGTCGACCGTGGCGAGGCCTGTTCTGAGTGGAACCTGTCCTGTTAAACCGCTATATGGTATTGGCCACCGTGCTGCAGCTCAGTTTCAGGGTCTTGCAATTTTCTTATAGCCTAGGCCATCTTTATGTAGAGCAGCAATTCTTTTTTTCAGATCCTCAGAGAGTTCTTTCCCATGAGGTGCCATGTTGAAGTTCCAGTGACCAGTATGAGAGCGACAACACCAAATTTAACACACCTGCTCCCCATTCACACCTGAGACCTTGTAGCACTAACGAGTCACTTGACACCGGGGAAGGAAATTGATAATTGGGCCCAATGTGGATATTTTCACTTAGGGGTGTACTCAGTTTTGTTGCCAGAGGTTTAGACATTAATGGCTGTGTGCTGAGTTATTTTGAGGGAACAGCAAATTTACACTGTTATACAAGCTGTACACTCACTACTTTACATTGTAGCAAAGTGTAATTTCTTCAGTTTTGTCACATGAAAAGATATAATAAAATATTTACAAAAAAGTGAGGGGTGTACTCACTTTTGGGACATACTGTATACACGTGATCCTGTGCACAGCTGCCGCCCTGTAGCAGTAAAACTGTGATAGGGTGGTTAGCAAGTGGTTAAAAATGTCATAAACCGGTATTCTACCTGTGATTGTAAAGATATTTTTTTAATAACAAACCTGTCATACTTACCTGCTCTGTGCAATGGTTTTGCACAGAGCAGCCCCGGTCCTCCTCTTCTGGGCTCCTGCCCACCTCTGCTATGGAGGCACTCATGAAGGCTTGATCCTGAGCCATTGTTTCTGACAGGGTAGCGGTAATCTGATAGAACACCCATGTGGACATTTTACTCCACACAGCTACGCCTTGAATTTTAGAATAATTTTAGCAATAAAGTGAGTGTATATAAATAAATATAGTATATTGACATCTGTGATGATGTTTTGATGTTACATTTTAAAAGAAGCTGGGCATCAGCAGTAGGAAGGTGGCGGAGGCCATGTTGGTACAGCCCACATCGAAGAAAATTTTACATTGTAGTTTTGTAGTAGTGTCTACAGTTATATGATATAAATAAATATATGTGAGTGAAATAACGATTTTAATAAGATTTTAAGTTCCGCATCGACACACCTCATTTTACAGGTGTACCCACAAGATAGTCTAATGGCGATGGGACAGTCTTTGTTACCGAGTCCTAGTTCGGAAGTACTCACGGAGGTATCGTCTCCACCCGTCCTCGGGTCTTCTCCTCCTGGCCCCGACGAGACACGTTTTGGTAACGTGTCTCGTCCATTCATACTGTCCAAACAATAATTTTTTTA
>BLSH010022783.1:1696066-1718283 GCA_018402905.1 Glandirana rugosa
GTAGTAAAGTAATCTATCTCAGGATGCAGGATCAGGTCTTAAAATGGCTAAAATCTGTCCCTCACGCCGTCAGCTACCTTTCCCTATACTAACCCAAGGAGCATGTGACTGCAGCACTGTGACTCCAGCTTATAAAGAGGCTGGGTCACATGATGCACCGGCCAATCACAGCCATGCCATTAGTAGGCATGGCTGTGATGGCTTCTAAGGGCAAACCAGTGAAACGCTTGTTGATTGGCTGCCCTGCAGCTTCTCAACACGTGGAGTAAAATAGCAGAACCCCGGACCGAACCCGAACGATTTTTGAAATGTCCGGGTCCGGGTCCGTGCCACGGACACCCTAAAGTTCGGTACGGACCCGAACGTTACAGTCCGGGTTCGCTCAACACTAGTAGTCACCCATCACAAAGTGTCAAATAGCCAGGAAACAGCAAAGCATGGACCACAGGAAAGGTAAGTATACGTGTTCTTCTTTTACAATATGGGCTTTGTTTTTCAAGTGGCTCTATGGTCACAGGTTCACTTTAATATGGCTTTACTCCTTGCATTATGAATAGTCAATCCTCTTTAAGATTTTTCAAAGCTATGTAATAGAAGTCTTACTTAAACAATTCACAAAATCTGTAGCTAGTTAGGTAGGCTCTCGTACTATATCACTGTTGGAAGATTTAAAGAAACTTGTTCAATCAGATTGCAGGGAGTATCGCCAGCTTTACTATGATTATACTTCAGGTCAAGGGAACTTCTACACCACATAGCACTACAGCCTCTGGTCTTTAGCATTTCAGAGACATTTTAATGTGTATGCCACAATATGGGAAGAAATACATACATAGGGATTGTTTTTGGGGGGAACTTAACATTTTAAAGCAGCCACCCAATTTATGCTTAATCCCATATTGATAATACTTATTAGAATAGAAGCAAAGGCATGGATGGGAATTCCAAAGAAGAATGCAAAAAAGGAAGTAAAAAAGTAGAGGACGTTTAAGGTTCTTATATCCCCAGGAAGCAATGGTCCTGCTGGTATCCCAGTGCTTTAATCTTCAGGGCTTGGGGAGAAGCAAAAAAAGTATACCCAGTCAGGTTACAATGTGGTGATGCACTTAAAGAAAACAAAAAGCCTTGACAATTTAACTACAAAAGACAGAACATCCATATAAAAACATAAGTTATTTACTGGTCATCACTTTTACTGCAAAATCTGTGATATCCTTGTTAGTAAAGGACACTTAAAATATTTACATCTGGGTTTTTGTCTTCTTTTTATGGTGTTGTCCCTTTAAACGCCAACTCTTCAGTCATCAGGTGCCATGGTTCAGGATGTTCCAGTGACATGTTACGCCAGGTCTTTCTTAATGGCTCCTGGTGCACTTTTCAGCACCTTTTATCCATGTACACAGCAAACTTTCCTTTCAAGCCTTCGGTGAAAGCTCCTACAAAAGGCTAGTCAACACAGTTAAATTTAAAATACTTGCTTTGTACAGTGATTTATATACTGAGCAAGAAAACATCCATGCTATTTGAAGATGTAAATGTAAGTATCTCACGGTTCATTTTATGTTATTTTAGTGAAAAGTAATCATTCATTCTTTCGGAAAAGTAATAAGCTATTTTGGCTTTGCATATGCCCATCTGTAAATAAAAAAATCGCTCATAAGCAAATACTGTATAATATAAAATACCCCTATAGCTACAGTTGTCAACTGTTCGGTTTCCAAGCAAAGTCCTAGGACTTAGAGATCTCTCCCTGAAAGTATTTGCACGTTTGAAACAACTTTTAAAAAGCTTTGCTGTAAAAGTTCTTTTCATTTAAATGCTATTGCTATTGTGGTCTATTGATGCTGGTTATTAAAGTGTATATTAAACAATGTCTCGCTACTCTATAAATACCATGAAAAACGTATAAAAGTCGATCAAATGATAATATAAATAATGTAAATAATATACAATCCACAAATAAAAAATAAAATATCCAGAATGTGTGAAAATTATTGCATAAGTTATTCAATAAAAATAGTGTTGATAAATTGTTTGTGCCAAAAAACAAATCCTCTTTCAATGTTGTGATTTCCCACCACCGGGTGAAAAACCTGCTCACCTCACTCACGAAAATATAGGGCAAATACACATCAATCTCCCAACGATCTTCCCGATTACGGTATTCTCTTGGATATACCGATCCTTCTCAGGACAAGGCAAAGGCTAAAAGGCCTGGTATGATTTTTTTTTTTCGGGTGGCCCACACAGGTTATTTTTTTTTTCGTTTTTATTTACCTACCAGTCGGAACTCCCTGGTTTACAGCTGAATGTGCCAGATGGGGATGAGTATTAGAACACCAGCAGGTGTTGACTCCCTAACAACCAAGAGGAAGCTGTCACATTTAGAAATTCTAGTTATACAGGGTGGGCCATTTATATGGATACACCTTAATAAAATGGGAATGGTTGGTGATATTAACTTCCTGTTTGTGGCACAGTGTGTGAAGTGGGAGAAGAGGGTTATATTGACAATCCAACACAATGGGCAGCACATTGAACACATTTTATAAGTGGTCAGAAACTTGTAAATAACTCATGAAAGAATAAAGTTAACCAAGCACACCATTGTTTTTCTTGTGAAATTCCCAATAAGTTTGATGTGTCACGTGACCCTGTTCCTATTGAAAAAACAAAAGTTGGATTCAAAATGGCCAACTTCAAAATGGCCGCCATGGTCACCACCCATCTTGAAAAGTTTCCCCCCTCACATATACTAATGTGCCACAAACAGGAAGTTAATATCACCAACCATTCCCATTTTATTAAGGTGTATCCATATAAATGACCCACCCTGTACTACTGCTAAATGTTTTGCTCCACACTGCAGCTAGAAGTTTGTTTCACCAAACACCCATGTAGCGCTGCCCCCTTGAGGGTCACTTGATAATTCAGTTTCCCCAACTCTGAGAATCCTCCACCACCCCTGACACACTGGGTTCACTCATGGTGTTAGCTTTTGTTTGAACCGACTCAGTTAAAGGAACCACACAATGCTGAGAAATTAAAGTATTTACTCAAAATTCTGCTATGTTAAAGTAGAATTCAGAATCGAAATATGTTGCATGTTGTATCACAATTGCAAATGATTAGCAATACGTTTTCAAAGCACACACATCAATCTATCAATAATGTAAAGGTGCCTTTGAATATGAGTGAGTACAGGAGAGTCACAGGTTGACTGAGATGCATCACACCACTCTCTTCTATTCACTCCCTGACAATCACAAATGACATTCACATTTCCAACCCATCCACTTGAATATAACCAGAATACCTGAAGGTCCACTAATATCAATCTAGCTGGAAGAGGACTGATGTAACTTAGTTGGAAATGGTATAGTCTAGTTGGCTGTGGATAACTAATGTTAATCAGTGAACCCTAGATAAACTGGTACCACTCAATGGATTATAGATGAACTGGTACAACATGACGACTTATAAATGAACTAGTACAACTTGATGAATTATATAATAGGTTCACATAAATTCCACCTGCTCTGTGAATGGGAGTTCTTAGGAGAATTCAATATGAAAGGACGTCAACAGCCCTGGGACCTTCTAAGTAGGGGGAAAATAGCTGTAATTGTAGTAAATCCTCAGTCAAAGTGCAGTGTATCTTCCGGATGCTAGGTACCTAGAAGCAACTGCAGCCACAGATTCTCCAAATATGGCACAAAGATGGAATGAACAACTTTACTGTAGTAGATAGAAAACCTTCACAGTGATCACTGACATTGTGGTAAGCTTGCAACTAACAGCAATCCAGTACACTTAAGTAGTTATATTCCAGCTTCCTCTAGTTCTGTGACAGTGCTCAAATCTCTGCTAACACTCAGTATGAAAGATAGGATTATATAAGATCAATACTCTATAGGTGGGCCTGACCCCGCTCACCCAACAGGACAAATGACTGCAGAAGATGGTCCCACTGCTTAGGTGATGGTGACGGTGAGGCTGGAGATGATGAACGAACCCACTCTCTGCTCCTGGAATTGGCCTCCACTGCTTTCCTCCCCTCAGTTCTCCCTGATCGATCGCTACAGCTGCCCGCAGGTTCAGGAACAAACTTCACTGATAGCAGGGTCTGTCCCGCAGATCATACACAGGAACACTGTAAGAATGCAGCCCGCAGGGTCTGTGTGAGTAGGCCGCATGCCGCAACTCTGCTGACAGGACACACAGGGTCTTGCTGATCGATCACCGCCGTCCAGAGAGAGTGCGTCAGGCTGCTCTCTCTACTTAAATAGACTCTCCCATGAGGCACTGTTCTTCCCAGGAGCCTTCCTAGACAGCGCGGCACGATGGGAAATGAAGTCCTTCTGCAGCACAGTCTGATGATAATTCTCACTGGCATACCACAATTCCTACAAGGCAGTGCTCCCACACAGTTCCACTCTCCAGTTAATAAACTTGGCACTAGGGAAATTCACTACAATATACCTGCAGGCAGGAATGTCTTCATTGCCAGAAGTAGAACACTTAACTCCTGGCTACACCCATTTATTTGGCCGTTAGCACAGGATTCTCCATAGATTGTACACAGTGTAGACGTCTCCCTCATAGTATGTATGTATGTATAGTTTTGAATGTCCTTAGCCTAAAGTATTAGGCTATTTTCTCTATTAATGTGTGTTAACTCTCATGATTAATATTTCTTATATTTTTCTATTAGGCCAAAAATCTTGTGTGTTTGTAACTTCCTGTGGAATAAAGTAGAAATTTCAACAATATTATCTGTGTCCCTCTGTAAACTACAGAATGCCTGCCACCTATTTAAAGTGATTGTAAAGGATATTTTCTTTTATTTAATAAAATAAAAAAGTGGTTATACTTACCTGTTCTGTGCAATGGCTCCTTACCACCTCTTCTGAAGTCCTCCTCCCTCACTCTTTGCCTCACTTTTCAGTGGGTGCCCCCTAAGCAGGCTGTGTGCTGAGGTGGCACCTGTGCATGTGTGTTCCCAAGCCGGGCTGTGTGCACCCATAGATACACACAGCATTGGTAAGCCACACCCTTGGTCCATTCTCATAGGAGTTTGACTGACAGCAGGAGGCGCCAGTGGCTTCCACTGTTGTCTGTGTCTCCTCTGATACCAGGAGGAGATGGTGTGGTGATGTGTCATTGGATCAGTGAGAGGAGCCATGTAAGTGTTTAGGGGCAGGGGAGATACAGGTAATGGGACTTTTTTGTAACTTAATGCATAGAATGCAATAAGCTAAAAAGCATTTATTGAAGATGAGGAATGGTGTTTGTAGTCCAAATTAGAATAGCAGCCCAGAGTGACAATGCTGCTCCTCCATTCACAGTACAATCAGTGAGGACTGTCATCCCAGGACAGAAAGTGTTTTACTGGCAGGATTACCAGGTGAAAAAAGGGAGAAAAAAGTCTAAAAAAAAAAGAAAACGAATGCAGCCTCCACTTCCAAGGACAGGAAAGTTGCAATATATTACATTTTTTGTTGGGGTTTAGATCCACTTCAAAATGGTTGTAAGGGCAGAAGGTTTTTTATTTTAATGCATTCTATGCATTAAGATAAAAAACCTTTCTGTGTGCGGCAGCCCCCCTCAGCCCCCTAATACTTACCTGAGCCCCATCTCCATCCAACAATGTTGCACGAGAAACTCGGATGTCTGGACTCTCCCTACCCATTGGCTGAGCCAATAAGGAGAGAGAGGGGGCGGAGCCGGGTTTGCAGCTCCCTGTCTGAATAGACACAGGGAGCTGCGGCTCGGGTGCCCCCATAGCAAGCTTCTTACTGTGGGTGCACTCAACAGGAGGGAGGGGCCAGGAGTGCCAACAAGGGACCCGAGAAGAGGAGGATTAGGGCTGCTTTGTGCAAAACCAACTGCACAGAGCAGGTAAGTATAACATGTTTTTTATTTTTAAAGGAGAAAAAAATGAGACTTTAGTATCACTTTAAGAGGTAAAAACTAAAATTATAACACAAGTCATGTTCTCAGCAGAAATATGTTATATTTTCCTTTAAACACCTTACAGAAGACAACCTGTGTATTTTCCCCTTTAAATTATAGTTAGCACACAAACCGAAAAACTGGTAGTGGATTATCTCATTCTCCATCGATGTCTTTGGGTCAGTGGGCTCCTGGCAGTGACCATCTGGCAGTAAAAAGGAAAAACATGGCCATTACCTTATAATAAACTTGTCTGAGCGGTCTGTGGTTGCCTTTGTTGCTGAATGCAATGTGCGAAACTTCTTGGCGGCCTAGATCTGTTGGAACTCAATTACCTAGAAAAGAAAAACAAATAAATGGAACCGTTACATTGTAATACAAAGGAAGTTACAGAAGTTGTCTGTAATCCTTTTTCATAAAGTGACCAGCCCAGCACTGTGGGCGACTGAGCTGTGAGATACCCAAGTGGCATCACGTCATCCTTCGCCAAGCCAGATCGGCTCTCACTGTCCATCCTTCCGTTATGGTCCCCGCAGGATGTCAGAGCTGTGATTGGCTGCAGGTGATGTCATACTATAGTCCTGCCAACAGTACCCACTTAGGCTGCCAATACTAACAAATTAACATCTTCTCTACCACAAAGCAACACAGAACAATAGGAGGTGGTTATGATGCCAACGCACAACCAAAGGTTCCACTCTGAGTGATATACCTTAACGAGTTACTATACCCAGGACCCTGCATTCACTATATCTGGTCTCACACAGTACACAGAACATAGAAATGCAATTATATTAATAAATATAAACTGCTAAATACATTTTTTCATTAACAGTATATAGCAGTCTTATCATTTTTATCAGTGTCTGGCTGAGCACTGGTTAAAGCTTGTAGGAGGAGTTTTCATTCTCCTCTGACTGTCCTATGAAGTTGCATGACCCTTGACACTCTGTCTGGACAGTGCTGAGCACCCTCCCAAAAAAACAAACAAAAAAAAACCTCTCTAGCAATACACACCAAACTGAGCATGTGCAGAGTGCCCCCACAACTCCGTACAATCAGCAGATGGATTGTGGACAGTAAAAGGAGGGGAGGATCAGAGAAGGCAGGATCAAACAGCTTTTTACACAATGCGGAGGATTAACACCTTAGGTTCCACATTAAGTATATTAGGTTTGCTTTACTGCATATACAGAATGATTTTACTGTTGTGGGTTTAGTTGTGATTGAAGGAAAGAAAATTGCTTAATGTATGGCCAGCCTAAAGCCTCGTACACATGGGACGACGATCGTACGTACGATCGTCGCAAATCGTATGTTGCATAATGTAACTTGCATACTGACTGCACTACACAATCGTATGACCACAGAAGAACGTTCAGGTGCATGTAATTAGCATCCGGCCGTTCCTGACTTCGGAGCATGCGTGTTTTGCACAATACAACTTTGTTGTACCAACTGCTCTGTACACACGATACAAAGGTTGTATGAGCGCTTGTTGGTACGACCAAGTTTTCTAGTCTGCTCATACAACTCCCTTGTACAACCATCGTATGTTCGACTGTTCTAATCACGCATACGAAGATCGATATCGCATACAACGGTCGTTAGTACGACCTGTTGTATACGATCGTCGTCCCGTGTGTACGAGGCTTTAGTCTGCTGTATCTCCTACCTGAACTAAAGCACATTCAAAACATTGTCATTTTTTAAAAAATGCTGTCGGGATTTCACAAAGGAAACTAAAACGTTTTGTACGTTGACAAAGTTCCTGTCGTTCAGCAGCCCAGAAATTTACCATCCCTTTGTTCAGACAGGAGACCAGCCTGACACTGGGCTGTTTTTCTGCCATGACAAGGAGAGAATGCAAGTTAATAAAGCAGCCCTCACCTATTCCTGAATGATTAGGTTACAATACTATAACGTAATATGGTATGAAACACAAAAGCAAATATTTATTATATTGCAGCTTACCAGTTCTTAGATGTGATGGTTTCATTTGTTTACTTTTTTTCTTTCCTTTATTTTCAGGTGATCCTGCCAGTAAGTCTGTTGTTTTTAAACAGAACAAGCTGTCCTGCAGATGTAGCAGTTAGAAGGTTGAGACAAACCATTTAACACTAACAGTATGTCTAATACTCCTCTCCCCCTGGGCTGACAATGCTTCTGTCCAAAGGTGCCCCCTGTTCTCCTTCATCCAGAGTGGGGGCACTAATACAGGAGGAGTGTTACTGGCTAGATCACCAGGTGAAAACAGAGGGAAAAAAGACAAAGAAAAGATAACTGATCTAGTTACCACAGCTAATAATTAGTAAGCTGTAGGGGTTGACCAATATCATTTTTTCAGGGCCGATACACATTTTTTGGCTGCCTTTCAGGCCGATAGCCAATATCAGGTGCCGATATTCTGAAAATGTAAACTTTTTATTTTTACTCTGTCCTTTTAATTTTTTTTTTCTTCTATCATTTTTATTGCTGTCAAATGAATGCAAACATCCCTTGTGACAGTAATAGGCAGTGACAGGCACTCTTTATGGAGGGATCTGGGGGCTAAAAGACCCCAAACCCCTCCTGTGCACTTGAAAGTATTCAAAACGTCAAGATTGGCGCTTTTGAATACCTTCTATTTTTTAAAACTGGCGCCTTTATGCTGCATGTAATCCGGAAGTGATGTCATGACATTATAAGATCCGAGACCCATACAAAGCTGATCTGGCTTTGTTTGGGTCTTTGGCCAGCCGGCAGACGTGCTGGCTGGTCGCTCGGGCCTCCCGGTGGGACAGGAGACTCGAGCGGAGCAGCGGGTGGGGGGTGGGTGGCCTGCCCTCCCGCTTCTTGTAATAACAGCTGAGCGGCTGCTAAGCCGCATTGGTTGCTATTACAAGAAAGCCGACTGTTCGCTCTAAAGAACGGTACCAGGGTGATGCCGGAAGCTGCATGCATCACCCCGGTACAACCTCTTGAAACAATATCGGTAAGTTTGTGACCAACACCGATGCTTCAAAAAAAGTGAATATCGGCTGCCGATAATCGGTCAACGCCTAGTAAGCTGCAATTATTTAAATTTTTGTGTTTGGTGTTAATACTACTTTAAACTGAATCTCTTTTTTCACCCATGTAGGGCAAGACAACATAATGGCCATCTCTCCACTCTGCTGCCTATACCCACCTTACTTTTGCCCCACTTGTAGGCAAATGGAACTCCCCCTTTAATTCTTGGGACACGCCCTCTTTTGGGTCACTCCCTCTGGGTAGGTTCCGCCTCTTACCTATTTAAGGTTTGGGAAAAGCCTCTCCAGGGTCTTTTGGGAAAATGTCAGCAATGAGAAGGGTGTGGTTTACCTCCCCACAGGACAGTGTCCCTGCATCTTAGGGGTGCTAGAGAAGGAACAGTGGAGGCTTCTGGCCTACTGAGACTGTCAGCAGCATGCCCTGATCTGTAAGAAACACAGCAGAACCCCTCCTGGAACTGTATGAGGGCTCCTGGAACTCAGTGACCAAGTTATGGGAGAGATTCTAATTCATACCTTGAAGATATACCAGACCATGGATTACAGTAACTTGTTTTATTACAAGTTGTTCGGTAAAGTTAAAGCAAGCATTTCCTGTCTCAGTAGAGTAAAGGACTGCATTACTAAGGCTTAATGTACACGGGACGTTTTAAAACCTCTCCTGATCGATTTAACTTGACAGAGAACCACTTCAGATCTGCGCTATAGACGATTGACGGCTACAGTGCGGATCTGAAATGCCGTTAGGCTGTCAATAGACATCCTGCCCTTTAACTCGCGCCCACGATCCCTGCACAGAGAGTCAGAATGGGGAACCGCCGATGTAAACAAGGCGGTTCCTCGCTCTGTGAGGGGGGGCATGACAGATCTACTGATCCCTGTGATCGGGATCAGTTAGATCTGTTATGTCCCTGTTAGCCCCGCCCCACACACAGTTAGAACACATACAGGGAACACATTTAACCCCTTCACTGCCCCCTTAGTGTTAACTCCTTCCCTGTAGTGACATTTATACAGTAATCAGTGTCTATTTTTAGATCTGATCGCTGTATAAATGTCATTGGTCCCAAAAAAGTGTCAAAAATGTCCGACATGTCCGCTGCAATATCACAGTCCCCATAAAAATCGCAGATCGCTGCCATTACCAGTAAAAAAGAAATAAATAATAAAAACGCCATAAACCAATGTCCATAGTTTGTAGGCGCTATAACTTTTGCGCAACCCAATCAAAATACGATTATTGCGATTTTTTTTTTACCAAAAATATGTAGAAGAATATATAAGTCTAAACTGATGAATAAATATGTTTTTTTATTTTTGGATATTAATTATAGCAAAAGTAATATATATAGTAAAAAATATTGTTCTTTTTTCAAAAATTGTCGCTCTTTGTTTGGTTATAGTGTAAAAAATAAAAACCGCAGAGGTGATCAAATACCACCAAAAGAAAGTTCTATTTGTGGGAAAAAAGGACGTCAATTTTGTATGGGTACAACGTTGCACGACCGTGCAATTGTCATTCAAAGAGTGACAGTGCTGAAAACTGAAAATTGGTCCGGGCAGGAGGGGGGTTTAAGTGCCCAGTAAGCAAGTGGTTAAAAACATCCGTTTTGCTGCGTTTACATGCATACATTTAGCCGCGTTTGCATTTAAAAAATTGCATCTCCATTAAAAACGCCTGTAAACGAAATGTGTTTACAAGCTGTTACAGGCATTTGGCGTTTCAAATGCCTCTGAACATCCGTCCTGAACACATTTTTTTGCGTTCCAAAAAAAGCTTCTAAACTAGAAACAACTGTAAACGACCCTGTGTACATGTACAGATAAGATAACAGAGGAGCGTACAGAGGCAGCCAAAAAAAACGCCCAAGTGTTCCTAAACGTCCATTTACCAGCAGCAGTGTACATGAAGCTTAAAGGTGGAGAGTTAAAAACAGTTAAGAGTGGAGTCGTATTAACTGTATAGGATTTGGTGCAAACCTAGTCGGCCACAGAGCGGTTGGAAGAACAGACTCATCCACTTGGCAAGGGAACCAGTCAAGTGTCTGAAGCTTTGCTTGTAGGAGGGATGCCCTGCTGCATGTGCCTATCACATGTATGGCATAGAGTTACCCACATACACGCAGCCATTCCATTCTCCTGCTGTGAAATACCCATTCCTTCTAGATATGTGGAAATAACTCGTTTCCCTTTCTGATATGATGCAGTGCTGAGTGTCTGTGTGGAGTTGGCTGTCTGGTGTCACCAAGTGCAGGCACATGGTGGAATCCCTAAGCCAGATACATGGATCAACATTCTGCTGGTTCAGCAGGGACCAGCCAAATTTCCATCCACAAATGGGCAGGGTGGTTGTAGAGAAGTCAAGCTACTGATTGATTTTGTGCAACTGCCCTGTCATATTTTACTCACTTGATCAGCACCTCAGGCTATAGCTGGCAGCACTGATCAGTGTATTCTGATGGCGGGGTAGTTTCCTGCTGTCAGAATACAATAACTCAGTGGGGAGGGTTCCCCCATCCACATGGAATGTGTGGATAGGGGGAGTCAGGTAAATTTTTTGTTCAATCAGCTGGTTGAATGAAAAAAGTGATCTATGGGCCTTAGGCATATTTAACCTCTTCGAGTCCGCTCTATAGCCGAAAACGGCTACAGCGCGGACCTAAATTGCCAGGACGACGTCAATGGATGTATTCCCATTCACGATTCACCTGCACGCCCCCTGCGGGATGCACGCGGCTCGCTCTGTGATCGCTGAATCCCGGCCCCTTACCACGTGATCAGCTGTCAACCAATGACAGCTGATCGCGTGTTGTAAACAAAAGATCAGTATTTGGCTTTTTTTTTCCCCTCCCGCTGACAGCGGGAGGGGAAAAAAAGCCAATCACCTGCTGAATACACAGGGGCATCGGTCCCGCCCATGGAGAGGCACTACTGCTATGCAGTGCCCTCCAGTGCCATCTAACACTGCCCACAAGTGCACCTACAGGTGCACATCAGTGCCCAGCAGTGCCACCTATCAGTGCTCAGCAGTGCCACCTATCCATGCCCATTAGTGCTGCCAACCAGTGCCTATCAGTGCCTCAATATCAGTGCTGCTTATAAGTGTCACCTACCAGTGCCCATCAGTGCCAACTATCATTGCTGCTTATCAGTGCCACCCATCAGTGCCCTTCAGTGCCACCCATCAGTGTCCTTCAGTGCCGCCCATCAGTGCCACCCATCAGTGCCCACCAGTGCTGCCTCATCAGTGCCCACCAGTGCCACCTATCAGTGCCCAGCAGTGCCGCCTTATCAGTGCCGCTTATCAGTGCAGCCTATCAGTGCAGCCAACAGTGCCCATCAGTGCAGCCCATCAGTGTCCATCAGTGCCCATAAGTGCAGCCTATCAGTGTCCATCAGTGCTGCCCCATCAGCGCACATCAATGAAAGAGAAAAATTATCTGTTTTCAAATTTTCATAACAGACTGTAAAACTTTTTTTTTCCAAAATTTTGGTCTTTTTTCATTTTTTTAGCAAAAAATAAAAAACTCAGCAGTGATGGAATACCACCAAAAGAAAGCTCTATTTGTGGGGAAAACATGATTTTAAAAAAATGATAAAAATTTCATTTGGGTACAGAGTAGCATGACCGAACAATTGTCATTCAAATTGTGACAGTGCTGAAAACTGAAAATTGGTCTGGGCAGGAGGGGGGTTTAAGTGCCCTGTAAGAAAGTGGTTAACACACCCAGGGGCAGATTTACTAAAACTGGTGCACTCAGAAGCTCATGCAGCTGTGCATAACAGGCAATCAACTTCCAGTAAGCAAGTGGTTAAAGTCATTAAACTTGGAGCTGAGGCCCAGTGTGCATGAGGCCTAAGAAGTGGAGGGAGGGGATAATTAGGTGAAGATGTTGTACAGGTTCACTTTAGTAGTGGAAACTTAAGCCCCGTACACACGGTGTGACGGTCGCATGAAAATGGTCGTACGACCGCTTGTTGTACGATCATCCGACCGTTAGTACGCGCGATTAGAACAGCTGACGAACAGAAGTTGGATGAGCAGACTAGAAAACTTTGGTTGTACAACAAGCGTACGACTTTTATATTGTGTGTACAGAGAAGTTGGTCAAACAAAACACGCATGCTCAGAAGTCAGGAACGCTCGGAAGTGTCCGTTCTGGGAAACCTACGTTCGTAATTCACAAATTTTCCTCTTTATACGCTCATAAAATGTCACTACGTTCGGCTTGGTCGTACAATCACTTAGTGCATGTCAGTATGCAAGACACAACAGCCGACATACGATTTTGGACGTACGACCGTCGCATCGTGTGTACGAGGCTTAAGAGTTTTAGCATAAAACAAAATATACTATAGCACTATGCTGTGCCAAGCCCTGGTATTAAAATGTAATTAAGCAATGATAAATGAATAAAAAACAACAAGGAAAATCTTATTCCCGGAGGTGTGGGAATAAATGTCAGTAATATAGAGAATGGCAAACACTGTTGATGCTAGTGAGGCTGTCTTTAAGAGTGGGCTGGGAACCCCCTCTTTTTTTGCCATTCTGATTTAATTGGCACATTTCTGCACTTATTTCTAGATGGTAGGGGCAATGTGACACAGTGGCACTAAGAAAACAAGATTCAGGATGGCCTGACCCTTTAAAATTCTGTACTTTATGTGATTCCCTCTAAGTTTATTTGTGCCCGTTCACAGCTGAAATTATTTACCAGGCAGTGATTTTAGTATGCAAAGCACACTGCTAGCTGACTTTGCTGGGGATAAGTGGCGCACAAAAGCAAGAATACAGGGATCAAGTTGTTATGACTTAATTATAAACCAGTAGCGATGTTGAAAGAGTACATTACTGGCGTTTGACTGATTACACTGGAACATAAAATGCTGATTTGCTGACGCAATTAAAAATGAATTTTCTTGTTGATCATACAGACCTCAGCTCATTTGAGGATTAAAGGTTTTGATGCATCTTAAAAAACCACATACAATTCCCAGAAAATTAAAGAATTACAAAAGCACTCAAGGTTAGTGTAAACCTCAATATAATACAGAGAGGGAGTGGGATAGAAAGAGATAACAATCGTTAAAGCTTTTTTCAAACTTTGGTTTGTATAATTAACTGCAATCATGCTCTGCAAAGCAGTTGAAATTAAAGATCATTGCTGCCCAACAACTGCAGACAAGTTGTTACTCCAGTTCAAAACTGCTTTTAATATAGATTTGTAAAGTCACCCAAGTTTTATCCTGTGTTGAACCCTGATGAAGGAGAGTGTTGTTGCACCTGAAACGGGTTGTGTTTTTCATATGACTAAAGCCTTGTACACAGTGCGACAGTTGTACGACCAAATGGCCCAAATCGTATGTTGGCTATTGTATCTCGCGTACTGACATGCACTAACCGATCGTACAACCAAGCTGAACGTAGTGACGTGTTACAATCGTATAAAGAGAAAGTTCAAGTGAATGTGATTTGTGAATTAGGAACCTAGGTTTACACCAAGGGACACTTCCGAGCGTTCCCGACTTCTGAGCATGCATGTTTTGCACAGTACAACTTGTTGGACCAACTTATCTGTACACACGATACAACGATCGTACGACCGCTTGTTGTAAAACCAAAGTTTTCTAGTTTGCTCATCCAACTTCTGTTGTACGACATCGTATGTCGGCCGTTCTAATCGCACGTACTAACAGTCGGATGATCGTACAACAAGCTGTCGTATGAGCGTTTTCATATGACCGTCGCACCGTGTGTATGGGCCTTAACTAACAATTCAAATTATCCTGCACTCTTTCTCGTCCAGTTTAGGCCTGATGCTCCTTTCTATATTTCTAAAAATTTCACATCAGGTCAACAGTGGGTTTCTCTTCCCTGGCTGATGAAATTACAGCGAAAGAAAGTAATAACAATTGCAAAAGTTATTTTTTTAACCATGATTTGTACTAATAACTGCATCCATTCTTTGCACATACCGGATGCCCTATGATTCACTACACACCAGCTGAAAATTTCAAAACAGGCCAACAGTGGGATTAATTTCCTTGGCTATTGAAAGAGAGAAAAAGAAGGAGTTGTGCAAAAGCATATATGCATCATTTCTATTTCCTATGTCTAGCTCTGGTAGACTCATATTGTTATGTGCACTGGTGTTGGGTAGGGAAGGCATAAACACAACTTACAGAAGCTAGGCAGTGTTCAGATATGTCAAGGAACTGAGCAATAACTGTAAATTGGGGGTTAGCAATATACCAGGGTTGCATCACTGGCAAATGCAGGACTGTCTGAAAAATAAAAATAACATGTTTTACAGGCAGGGAATGAACACATACAGTATCTCACAAAAGTGAGTACACCCCTCACATTTTTGTAAATATTTTATTATATCTTTTCATGTGACAACACTGAAGAAATGACACTTTGCTACACTGTAAAGTAGTGAGTGTACAGCTTGTATAACAGTGTAAATGTGCTGTCCCCTCAAAATAAGCTAGTACACCCCTAAGTGAAAGTGTCCAAATTGGGCCCAATTAGCCGTTTTCCCTTCCTGTTGTCCTGTGACTTGTTAGTGTTACAAGGTCTCAAGTGTGAATGGGGAGCAGGTGTGTTCAATTTGGTGTTATCCCTCTCACTTTCTTATAATGGTCACTGTAAGTTCAACATGGCACCTCATGGCAAAGAGCTCTCTGAGGATCTGAACAAAAGAATTGTTGCTCTACGTAAAGATAGCCTAGACTATAAGAAAATTGCCAAGACCGTGAAACTGAGCTGCAGCACGGTGGCCAAGACCATACAGTGGACAGGTTCCACTCAGAACATGCCTCGCCATGGTCGACCAACGAAATTGAGTGCACGTGCTCAGCGTCATATCCAGAGGTTGTCTTTGGAAAATAGATGCATGAGTGCTGTCAGCATTGCTGCAGAGGTTGAAGGGATGGGGGGGCCAGCCTGTCAGTGCTCAGACCATACACCGCACACTCCATCAAATTGGTCTGCATGGCTGTCGTCCCAGAAGGAAGTCTCTTCTAAAGATGATGCACAAGAAAGCCTGCAAACAGTTTGCTGAAGACAAGCAGACTAAGGACATGGATTACTGGAACCGTGCCCTTTGGTCTGACAAGACCAAGATAAACTTATTTGGTTCAGATGGTGTCAAATGTGTGTGGTAGCAACTAGGTGAGGAGTACAAAGACAAATGTGTCTTGCCCACAGTCAAGCATGGTGGTGTGTCATGTCTGGGGCTGCATGAGTGCTGCCAGCACTGGGGAGCTACAGTTCATTGAGGGAACCATGAATTCCAACATGTACTGTGACATGCCGAAGCAGAGCATGATCCCCTCCCTTCAGAGACTGGGCTGCAGGGCAGTAATCCAACATGATAACGACCCCAAACACACCTCCAAGACGACCACTGCCTTGCTAAAGAAGCTGAGGGTAAAGGTGATGGACTGGCCAAGCATGTCTCCAGACCTAAACCCTATTGAGCATCTGTGGAACATCCTCAAAAGGAAGGTGGAGGAGCGCAAGGTCTCTAACATCCACCAGCTCTGTGATGTCGTCATGAAGGAGTGGAAGAGCACTCCAGTGGCAACCTGTGAAGCTCTGGTGAACTCCATGCCCAAGAGGGTTAAGGCGGTGCTGGACAATAATGGTGGCCACACAAAATATTGACACTTTGGGCCCAATTTGGACATTTTCACTTAGGGGTGTACTCACTTTTGTTGCCAATGGTTTAGACATTAATGGCTGTGTGTTGAGTTATTTTGAGGGGACAACAAATTTACACTGTTATACAAGCTGTACACTCACTACTTTACATTGTAGCAAAGTGTCATTTCTTCAGTGTTGTCACATGAAAAGATATAATAAAATATTTACAAAAATGTGAGGGGTGTACTCACTTTTGTGAGATACTGTATATAGATTTAAATAAAAAAAATGAATCCAATTGCAATATACTTCAAAATATATAATAACCTGCACTGCACATCAGGTAGCACCTCAACACGTAACTATGTATTTAACTTGTTGGTTAATAAAAGTCCACTTGCAGACAAACAGTGGCACAAGGCCCTTCATAAAACACCCTAAATGTCACTATCCACTTCTTCAAGACTTACAAAATTGTTTCTTGTGCATAGAATATAATGGATCCCCTTAAGAATGTATTGTTTTTCTCATAGGGAGCCTTCACTATGCCTTAGAATTTTAGGGCACCTTAGCCAGATATTTTGTAGATGTCCGAAAGTGATCCAGTACTGGTGTAACACTATGCATTGTTACTGAGTATGCAGAACTTTCACCAGTGAGGTGAATTTCAGATTGGTGACCTTCTCCCATGGACAGCCTGTCCATTCTAGCCCATGATGGGAAATCCCCTTAAGAAGGTTGAATCATAATGTAAGCTGTCCAAATCTATATTCATCTTGATTAATGTTAAACTGACTGTTTTAATCAGTCTTCTATTTTACAATCGCTGTAGGCTTGAATTAATAAGTCTCTTTGGCGTTTCAGTGGGCGGAGTATGTAACACTATGCATTGTTACTGAGAATGCAGAACTTTTATTATCCACAAGATGGCAGCATGCAGCATTTTTACTTGGCATAGCCCTAATATAGGTGACCAGAGTCTTCTGGGAGTTGTAGGCTTGACACAGAACCTTACTCACAGTAAAGCTGAAATCGAACTGCAGAGCCCTTAAACAGTCACCAAGGGGCGGGAGGATATAAAACGAAAAGCCTCGGAAGACACAAGGGGAGTTGGAGAGACATTGCAGTGGGAAGAAGTGTGTGTACATCTGTACCAAGCCACGTTGTTCCGGGCTTGACTGGGTTGAGCCGAGGTGTGCAATACAGCTGAGGAATCTGAGGAGACTGTTAAGCAGAATGCTGAGCAGTGAGGACTGATCTTGGGAGACCCTTCACCTGCAGAGGTCACCACAGCCGCATCTTCAGTTAAAGAGGGCCTCCCATCACAAAACAACTGACGCTGTCGCAGAGGGATTGGGTGAAAGGGGCTCTGACCCACACCACTTCTACAAGTTACATTTAGCTCTTGTTGCCAGATAGGCCTGTCTAGGCTATGAACATTCGTTAACATTGCACAGAGATAAACATTCCATTGCCTTTTTTTATGTGCTGCAAGCTGCTGTTTTCTTTTTGCTATTGTGGCCACTGTCCGCAGGGTGCTGAACTGAGCCAACGCTTTGCTCCCTGCTTGGCAGATTTTTTTTTATTAGTTGCATTCATTTCGGCCCTGGCCACTGAAAGAGGGTGTTTCTGCCTAAGAACAACTTAATCTCTTAAAGTGAACTGTGCCAGCAGCTGACCTGTGTCAACATCTTTATTTCTTAAAGTGACCTGTGCCAATAACTTTATCACTTAAAGGAAACTGTCCCATTCATTCCACATCTTAAAAGGACGGCACCTTGCATTGTGCACCAACGTAAGGGCCCCAACTAAGCCAGCAGAAGCCTTACTCTTCAGAATATTTTCATACCCAGGGTCTATTCTCAATACTAGTGTGCAGGGGGTCTAACAGATTTTCAGGCTTAACCACTTGCCAACCGCCGCCCGCAGTTTGATGGCGACAGGCTTGATATCGCAAACCGCCGTCATATGATGGCGACTGCGATATCCCAAACTGAGTGCGCGCACGCCGCTGGAGGCGCACTCACGCGCTCACTGTGTTTGGGGGGCCAGGGAGCAGGTAGGGTGGACTCGATTGCTGCCGGCTACCCGCGATGGCCCCCCCCCGCAGTGAAAGAACGGAGGTCTGTGTAAGTAAACACGGATCTCTGTTCTGTTAGATGGGGAAGGGCTGTGATCACAGGCTTCCTGTATATGGAAGTCTTGATCACTCCCTTCCCCCAGCCAGGCCAGCCCACATACAGTTAGAACACGCCCAGGGAACACAGTTAACCCTTAGAGCGCCCCCTCCAGGTTAACCCCATCACTGCCAATGGCATTTACACAGTAGTCAGTGCATTTTTATAGCACTGATCGATGTATAAATGCCAGTGGTCCCAAAAAGTGTCAAAATGGTCCGACATGTCCGCTGCAATATTGCAGTACCGCTAAAAATCGCAGGTCACTGCCATTACTAGTAGAAAATAAAGAAAAAATAAAAACCCCAGAAATTAATTCTCATCATCCGTAAACGCGGCAACTTTTGCGCAAACCAATCAATAAACGCAGATTGAGATTTTTTTAACCAAAAATATGAGGAAGAATATAAATCGGCCAAAACCGATGGAAAAACATGTTTTTTTATATATTTTTTTTTGGGATTTGTATTTTAGCAAAAAGTAAGAAATTTGTTTTTTTTTTTTTTGCAAAATTGTCGCTCTTCTTTTGTTTATAGCGGCGATCAGAAATGACGCAGAGGTGATCAAATACCACCAAAAGAAAGCTCTATTTGTGAGGAAAAAAAGGGAGCAAATTTTGTGTGCGTACAACGCCGCACAACTGCGCAATTGTCAGTTAAAGCGGTGCAGTGCCGAATCGCAAAAAGTGCTCTGGTCCTAAAGTGGGAAATCCTTCTGGGGCTAAACCTAGACTCTTCTGACTGAGGGCCTACACTTGAGCTAGCCAGTTGTTTCCTTACTATGCATTTACATCTCACTTGGAGAGTGATCTCCTAGTCAGAGGGCTACTGCTAATGCTCTTGGTCCTGCAGGATATAGGTGGGCACACTTTGAAGGGTATTTGACTGTACTGTATTGTTACTGTATTGACTCACTGTATTTAATGGCTAACGTCTAAAATTTTGCATTGCCTTACCATTATATTTCTACCAATAAAACCTGTTTATTTTATCATAGCTGGTGTGTATCCTTCTTGTGGGAGACTCCCAAGCCAAGGTATTCTGTTGGTGTCAGCAGGGGTGGGGTTCTGCTTAGGGACAAGGAAGAGCAGAAGACTAGAGTTGATCGAACCCCTGGATGTTTGGATTCGGTGGTTTCGGCCGAACTTCGGGAAAAAGTCCGGGTTCGGTACCGAACTCGTCACGAACTTTATCCTGGACCCCGAACCCCATTGAAGTCAATGGGGACCCAAACTTTTCGGCACAAAAATGGCTGTAACAAAGTCCTGGCAAGTGCTAGAGGGCTGCAAAAGGAAGTTAAATGGGGGTAAGAGTAGGGCAAGTGCCCTACAAAAAAAACGGGGATAGGGAAAATAAATTAAAATTAAATTTAAAAAAATGGGAAGGGGGGGTGGATGTGGAGTAGCCCCCAAAATATTGAGGCATATTCAAAAAAACAAGTATACCAATGGCTGTGTGAGTCCTGTCTAAATGTTTATTCTGCACAAGGTACAGACAAGTCTTGTGGGATCCATGCCTGGTTCATTTTAATAAACGTTAGCTTGTCCACGTTGGCTGTGGACAGGTGGCTGCGCTTGTCTGTGATAACGCCCCCTGTCGTGCTAAACACACGTTCAGACAATACACTGGCTGCAGGGCAGGCCAGCACCTCCAAGGCATAAACGGCAAGCTCAGGCCATGTGGCCAATTTGTAGACCAAGAAGTTGAATGGGGCAGACCCATCAGGCAGTACGTGTAGGCGTGCGCACACATACTCTTCCACCATGTTACTGAAATGCTGCCTCCTGCTAAGACTTTGTCTATCGGCTGGTGGTGCTGTTTGTTGTGGCGGGCTGATGACAAAGCTTTGCCACATTTCGGCCATGCTAACCCTGCCTTCTGAGGTGCTGGCGGTGCCACAGCTGCGTTGGCGGCCTCTTTCTCCTCCTCCTCTGCCTTCGCCTTGTGCTTCCACTGAGCCCCCGGTGTCATTTGGGAATGCCCTCAGCAGCGCGTCTACCAGCATGCGCTGGTAGTCGCGCATCTTCCGATCACGCTCCAGTATGGGAATTAAGGACGGCACATTGTCCTTGTAACAGGGATCCAGCAGGGTGGCCACCCAGTAATCGGCACACGTTACAATGTGGGCAACTCGGCTGTCGTTGCGCAGGCACTGCAGCATGTTGTCAGCCATGTGTGCCAGGCTGCCCAGAGGCAAAGACAAGCTGTCCTCTGTGGGAGGTATATCATCTGTGTCCTCTGTATCCCCCCAGCCACGCTCCAGTGATGCCCACGAGCTGTGTTGGGTGACACCCTGCTGCGGTTCCTCCTCCTCCTCCTCATGATCTTCCTCGTGCTCCTCGTCCTCCAGAACTGTGCCCTGGCTTGAATATTTTTGACCTGGCCTATGCTGGTGCAGGAACCCACCCTCCGAGTCACTTGCGAATGACTGGCCTGACCCAAATGGCTAGCCGGCTCAGGCCCACCCGCCACTACATTTGCCCAGTGTGCAGTTAGCGAGATATAGCCAAGCCCATTTGCCCAGTGTGCAGTTAGCGAGATATAGCGTCCCTGCCCGTGCTTACTGGTCCAGGTATCAGTGGTTATGTGGACCTTGCCACAGATGGCATTGCGCAGTGCACACTTGATCTTGTCCCCGACTTGTTTGTGCAGGATGGCTCGCCTGGAAAAGTAGTGGCGGCTGGGAACCACATACTGTGGGACAGCTACCGCCATCAGGTTTTTGAAACTGTCCGTGTCCACCAAACGGAATGACAGCATTTCAAAGGCCAGGAATTTTGAAATGCTGCCATTCAGGGCCAGGGATCGCGGGTGGGTAGGGGGGTACTTCCTCTTTTTCTCCAGTGTTTGGGAGATGGAGAGCTGTAAGCTTCCATGGGACCATGGTGTAGAAATGCTTGGGGACGGTGGCGGACATGGTGGCGTTGCTGTCATATCGTCTGTTTGCTGGGTGGCAGGTGAAACTGTCACGGTGGAGGTGGAGGAAGAGGCAGAGGCAGCAGCAGAAGAGGAAGCAGGAGGAGGCTGAGACCTTTCTTGGATTTTGAGGTAATTATTCCAATGCAGCTTGTGCCTTGAATTTAGATGCTGTTCTGTGCTCACCAAACGTTCGACACGTTACTATCGGACTCGGTCCCGTATTTACAAGATTTGGACTGGTGTTGGACGTACTAGGCCGTAGATTTAAGTTCCGTGTTCGACGTAACCTTATTAATGGAGTTTTAGGTTCTTTCCAGAGTCGGAGGAGGACGAAGGAGAAGACGACGACGGAGACGGAGAAGGAGGTGGAGGTGGCACTGTCAAAGTGGACGGTGGGTCGTTTGTCTGCTATACTGTCGTTGCGGTGGTACAGGCGGTGGCAGGGGTTCGTAAAGATGTGGTACCAGGGTACCTTCGAATGTCGAGAGGTAGAGGGTTTGGGACC
>BLSH010022783.1:1719617-1730229 GCA_018402905.1 Glandirana rugosa
TCCAAGGTCGACAACGACATTCCCTGTCTAATAACAAGTTTTTAGTAACGGATGAGGATATCCCAGTCCAAGGTCGATTTTTGAACAATAATCTGTCCCTTAGAGCAACAGCTGGAACCTGGCCCTATAGGAGTAGGCGATGATTTTAGAACAATAATCTGTCCCTAACAGCAACAGCTGGAACCTCTCCCTTTAGAACTAGGAGATGATTTTAGAACAATAATCTGTCCCTCTAAGCAGTAGCCTCTACCTAGTGCAGTCAGATTGTTCTGTAATGCAAGGTGAGATCTGCAATGTGTCACTCACAGCAGCAGTATGAGAAATCTCTAATTAGTCCACAATCAGATCGTTCTGTAATGCAGGATGAGATGTTAAAATATCTGCAATCTGTCCCTCACAGCGCCGGCAGCTTCCTCTCCCTACACTAGTCAGAGTCTCAGAGAGCTTGTGACTGCAGCACTAAGTGACTACAGCTTATAAAGAGGCTGGGTCACATGATGCACTGGCCAATCACAGCCATGCCATTAGTAGGCATGGCTGTGATGGCTTCTAAGGGCAAACCAGTGAAACGCTTGTTGATTGGCTGCCCTGCAGCTATTCAACATGTGTGATCAACTACCAGAACCCGAACGTTTTTTTAAATGTCCGGGTTCGGGTCCGGGTCCCGGACACCCCAAAGTTTGGTACAGACTCGAACTTTACAGTTCGGGTTTGCTCAACTCTACAGAAGACCCAAATCTATCAGTGACTCCTTCGGGGGTAGCGCTACACTGGCATAAAGTGTTTGACACTATTGGGCATTTCAACTACATTGTTTTTATAAGCCAATAAGGGGTCTGTTGGACATTTCCTCTGATGACTAACCTAGAAATAGCAGGATCCAGAAGCCTATACTTGGCAAGGACAATTAATACTCAACATTGGCTATCCGCCCCCAAACTTTGCCCACATGCCATTGGATAGAATAAGTGAATACCTGGAAAGCCTAGCCTATACCTGTAGGTGTAGCTCTTCAAAATTTGAGAAGATTTGGGGTGGGCACTAAGTGATCCTTGGCTTGCACCCTCACTCTAGCTGTGAATAGACTTTTTGGAGATGTTGGTTGTTGAGATATTCATAAGTATTTCCAGACACACACTGTGAATCTTTTACTGCTTTATATGTTTGATACAATCAAAGATCATACGGACCATGGTTATTCTTTAATCACAAAGATACATTTTAATGAATGTATATTCCATCCACAAAAACATTATTTACATACTTGTTCATGTAACTACATTATAGGCCTTGTTCAAATAAGCAGTGCCATAGCTGTCAATTGGGATGCAGCGGTTGCACGGACTCAGCTGCTGCTCCCAATCTGACATCTGTGCGGGTGCACGGCCTTCAACGCACTTTCACGGATGTCATATTGGGAGCAGCAGCTGTGTCCAGCTATGTCCCGATTGACAGCTATGGGACTGCCCGCATGGGGATGAACACCTGTGCATCCTCGTATGGGAATACATGACCCTCACACGGGGCACGGATGCATACACCCCCATGTGAACGAGGCCATGTATTACAATATGGTATTTAAAGGTTATGCTTGATATTTCTCTAGTCTATATGTAACAAAGGGACTGAGGACCATCTTCTCTATCTTTTCTGTTTCTGTAATCCCCACAGTTTTGCTCAATAACAGTTGCTCTTCTGATTTGTTGTATGAATATCTGAAAACTTGATAAACTTTGACGAAAAAACGTGTTAGCTAATATACATTTTGATGCCGCAAGCATGTCTTTTGTATCTTGATGTTTTCCTGCCAAAGAACAGAAATTTTTCTGATTTTTTATAGAGTTAGGGCTCTTTCACACTAGCAGAGCGTTTGGGTCCGCCTGTCAGTTTTTCAGGTGGACCCAAACGGATGCTCCATTGTCCTCTATGCAGCAACGGATGTCAGCGGTGACATGTCCGCTGACATCCAATCCGCTCCGATCCGCCAAAAACAGACAGATGGAAACCCTATTTTCCATCCCCCTGGCGGATCGGATGAACATGGACAGACGGTCCGCGTTCATCCAATCCTCCATAGAGGAGAATGGAGCTGTGAAAGGTCCGTGCAGAGACTGTCCTGTCATCCGCCGGCTCAGCGGGGATAAACGGACGGATCCCCGCTGAGCTGAGCAGCGGAGAACATCACGGGCTCCGCTCGTGTGAAAGGGGCCTAAGGAAGGGTTATAATCCAAGTCTGATTTTTTTTTCGCCATCTGTGTCCCATTGCAGAGATTTCCCTGTCCCATAGCCAAACAGGAAGTGAAAGCAAATCCCTGAAAATTAGGGGAATTCCTTGGGGATGCCCAGGTCACCAGAACTAATGTCCCTATTGGAAGATTTCTCCTCTACCACTTTCTGGAGACAAACCAAAATTTGGGATTTTCTTTTACTATCACTTTTAATGATAATGGTAAACAGGACAAATGGAGAGGGTGAATCTCTTTAATGTGGGCATGGACAGAAATAAAAACTGATAAACATTTGAATCCCTCTCCATTCTATCTAAAACTAAAACTAAAAGTTTTGCCTTTAGTTATACTTTAAGCCATTCATGAACCTCAAATTAATATCATTTGTGTCATTAATCCTGGCTATTCTGGAAATATATTACCGTGATTTAAAACACATGTACAAGATTAACCTGCACCGAATATTTGGTGAATGTCAGATACCCTGCTTAATAGACATGCCCTATAGGTTTTCACACAACTTTCACCAAGGATTCATGCATTTCCAGTTAGAAAGTGTGTACATCTTGCATGTGAAAGCTGATTGGATGATGAAAGTCAGCAGAGCTTCCTCTCATCTACTAAGCTCTGGATCAACTGCACTTGCAAAGTGCAGTCTATTTGCCGTTAGTAAATCAACCCCAATTTATTCTATCATAAATATAAAAAAAATGTCTGAAACCTGGAAAAACATGGAATCCAGATGTTAAGTGAAAGACAGCAAATCTGACGTGCAAACACGCATTGCAATGTGGACAGTACATTTCAGTGGCGGCTGGTGAAATTTTAGGATGGGGGGGCGCCAGACCCCATCCTTCCTTTTTGACCCCTCCCGCTTCTCATATGCCCCACCCCTTATAGTTTCCACCCATTGTGTCAGGAATATAGAGCCCAGCATCACCAGTTAGGGTATACAGCATCACAGATAGGGTTACAGCATCACCAGATAGGAGTTTACAGAGCCCCAGATAGGAGTATACAGAGCCACAGATAGGGTATACAGAGCCACCAGATAGGAGTATACAGAGCCCCAGATAGGAGTATACAGAGCAACCAGATAGGAGTATACAGAGCCACCAGATAGGGGTATACAGAGCCACCAGAGCAGTATACAGAGCCCCAGCTAGGGCATTCAGAGCCACCAGAACAGTATACAGAGCACCAGATAGGGGTATACAGAGCCACCAGAGCAGTATACAAAGCCCCAGATAGGGTACACAGAGCCACCAGAGCAGTATACAGAGCCCCAGATAGGGTATACAGAGCCACCAGAGCAGTATACAGAGCCCCAGATAGGGTATACAGAGCCACCAGAGCAGTATACAAAGCCCCAGATAGGTATACAGAGCCACCAGAGCAGTATACAGAGCCACCAGATAGGAGTATACAGAGCCCCAGATACAAGCATACAGAGCCACCAGAGCAGTATACAGAGCCCCAGATAGGGGCTTGCGGCACTGAGAGACCCCCCCCCCATAGTCGGGACAAAGTCCCGCACTTACCCCATCTAATAGCAGGCTGACAGTGTTGCAGAGTCCGGCGAGCAGAGAGCATGCTGGCAGTGTGCAGACCCCGGCTTGCGGAGAGCGTGCTGGCAGTGTGCAGAAGTGCAGGGCCCATGAACGGGGAGCGTGCTCTCAGTGCTCCGGCAACATCCTCCTTCTACTCCGAGATAGGCGTCCAATAGGATCACCTGTCTTCTCCGCCAATCAGGAAACCGGTAACATACCGGGGCTTGCTGTTTGGCTAAGAGCGGTTCCCAGTTAGAAAGGCAAATGTTCATTTGCTTTTCTAAGGGTTTGTGGCAGAACGTTGTGTGCCACAAGCCACACTTTAATGAAGCCAATTAAATCCATGACAGAGGGGGTGGCTGGAGAGAGGGGGCGGCGCCCATGCACCCTGTTGGACGGGCCGCCGCTGGTACATTTGTTATATATAAATGCATAAAATGTTCCAACTGGTATTGATCAGCAAAAAAGTGATGAATGCTTCATATAACTACACTGCTTTTTCCCTTTGACTAGACTGTAGAGACGATAAGAATGTCTTATTCAGAAATTTCTTATTAAAAAATATTATTAAAAAAATTCTTATTAAAAAATCCTGTTTTTACATAAGTTGTAATATAAGGATAACATGAACCCACTTATATTTTAGTATTCATAAAGCATTCCAGCAATAACAGTGACATCACCTCTGCAACATCTCAGTCCAGGTCTGACAGGTGCCCAGCACAGAAGCACATGTCAGCACTGTGCGCCCGTCTGTCTTTCTGGGCCAGCACATTGCATCCTGTGAGATGTCTTTGCCAGATAATGACGGAATGTAACCTGTCATAGACAGGAGGAAAAATGGGACATTAGTGTAAAAGCTTTGGAAATAATGATATATCTCTTTGTATGATGTAATGAGAAATGAGGTATGTCCATCCTGATACAGAATATGTATGCCCTTGTAACAAGCTGCAAAGTCACTGCTCTAGAGTGTATCTCTAGGCAAAAGGTTTTTTTTTTTAGTTTTGGATAGAGTGAGGAAGGTTTGGACCATCTGTAAAGTTTTTATTTCTATCTTTATCCCTGCTGGGGAAATGTACCCCTCTATCTGTACAGGTGACCATATTCACTAGAAAGAAAGTGAGAGGAAATCCAGTTTTAAAGTTGTCCCTTAGAAGAGATAAGCAGAAATCTTAAAGTGGGGACACCGGTTCTGAAAACAACTTTCTAGAAGAATTTCATTCATTTTGGAAGATTTCCTAGAACTTCCTGTTGTATATTTGGAACAGGAAGTGAAGGAGAATTCCCCCAAAAGTACACAGACAGCAAAAAATGCAGTGCAATAGTTTTAATTCTGTGCATTTTTTCTTGTGTCCCGCTGGTGTGTAAAAAGGCTTTGGGACCCTAACAGGGAGTCTCTGTCACCCCCACATCTATGGTTTGCCACTCCAGTGGGATAAACCATTTTTTTAATGAATTCCTATAGAAAAATACTGCCCGACAGTGGTGACTGGTGCTCCATTTTTTTTTGGGGGGGGCAAACAAACCAATAGCCGCAACAACCCCCCCCTCCTGCCACTCAATCGTCAACCCACCAGCCCCGCACTTAATTTATTTTATTATTATTTATTTCAGGTACTTATATAGCGCCGTCAATTTACGCAGCGCTTTACACATATATTGTACGTTCACATCAGTCCCTACCCTCAAGGAGCTTACAATCTAAGGACCCTAACTCACATGCATACATATACTAGGGCCAATTTAGACAGGATCTAATTAACCTACCAGCATGTCTTTGGAGTGTGGGAGGAAACTGGAGTACCCAGAGGAAGCCCACGCAGGCACAGGGAGAACATGCAAACTCCCCATCTAGGTTAAGGGCAGCGCTTACTCCTTGGCGGCTTCACCATGCGTTTCCTCCTCTTCGGCTTCACGGCTGCTTCCCCTGCGTCTCCGCCTCCTCGTGGCCAATACGATCGTTTCTCCTCTCAGCCAATTGGGTCTCACAATCCGATTAGCGCTCTCTGCCACTGACTGAGAGCGCTGATTGGGAGCTGGTTGGCTGCTGGTTTTCCAGCATGCTCCTCTCACAGAAGCCTTTCGGTCAGACTGGCTGCCATACACACGGGCCGAATGCTGGACGTCTTTCTTTAACTAGCCGATGTCGCTGGATATTCGTCCCATGTGTACTAGGCTTTAGAAGGGCCTTGTATTTCTCTTTTACATCTGCAAGACAGCTTGTTCTGTTGGAAAAACAGCAGACTTACTGGCTGGATCACCGGGTGAAAATAAAGGAGAGAAGAAAATGAATGCATCCATCACATCTAAGAAATGGTGAACTGCAATATAATAAAAGTTTGCTTTTGGGTTTAATACCGCTTTAATAATAATACAAATTGATTATGTCAAATTCAACCAAAATGTCTTCCACTACCGATTGTTCTTGTTCAATAAAAGCAGTTATGTCTTCTGGTTGAAGCGCATCTGGTGATTTCTGAAATATACATTTTATCGAATAATTGCATTGCTGTGTGTGTGGTCAGCAGAAGATTGATTGCCTGGGCTTTTCATTCACATGAAAAGCCTAGGCAATCTGTCTGACATTCATAAAATGAGCTCTGGACATGGGGCGTAGTGGGGATTCAGGTAATGGAAGTTTTTTACTGTAAAGTTGAGCTCAGTGCTAGCATTTCCTATTTTCTCCAATATCCACAGTGAGCAATGTCATGTCATCCTTCTCTGATAAACAAACAGCCCCTTCTTTCACATGCAGATGTGTCATTCAGACGCAGCAATAAAATGTTAATCAGGAGGAAAAATACTGCTTGACAAAGGGGTACCATATTGCTACACCAGGCTTCATTCTGACAGTCTGTCTTGCCCCACCGCAAACAATCATCATTTCCTTTTCTTCTCCCATATTACAATGAGAGAATCTGATTCGTTTATGTGGAGCAAGGGAGACTGTCTTAAAAAATGTCCGGTCCCTTTCATATATGAGAGCCATGGAGTTTAAAGCTGAAGTTTATGCATGATTTTAATTGCATAGTTACATTGGTCCCACTGAAAGTATGCATATTTCATGGCTATTGTGTGAAACGCGTTAACCAGCTAATTCCCATGATCTGTATGGCATTGTGACTACAATTAAAGACATTTAAGCATCTTCCTTGTAGTGTGCGCCCGTTTTCCTTCTTTATGGACGCATATTTCATGGCTATTGTGTGAAACGCGTTAACCAGCTAATGCCCATGATCTGTATGGCATGGTGACTACAATTAAAGACATTTAAGCATCATCCTTGCAGTGTGCGCCCATTTTCCTTCTTTATGGACGCATATTTCATATCTAATAAATCCCTGTGTAAGCGGCAGTCCTCCAGGTCCACTGCCCAGCCACTGCATTCCAGCCACAGGACTGGATCTATCTGGTCTGATCTGGGGGTGCAGTAACAAAAAAATCAGGATATTGTCTTCTTTTTTCCTCTTCAGCTAGCTCTCCCTGTTTTTCTGTCCCTGCTGCCACCGGCTGTGTGTGAGTCATTGACAGTTTGTCACACAATGTGACAGAGATTCTGGGAACCAGTATTGCCTGTTTGCTCCGTGCACTTCAGTACCACGAGTCACCATCCAGAAGTAAGAACTGACATTCATGTTGGGTAGTGCAGAGGTGGTGTAGGAGTGAGCAGGGAATGCTGGTCTGCGCTTCTTTGTGCCTGCGATGAAAAGGGCATGCATTAGGCCAGCTTTTCTCAACACTTTTTCGGTCATGGCACCTTTTAAATGTATGCAAAATTATGAGGTACCCCAGTCCCAAATTGTATTTAGTGGGCTGAAGGTACTGACATCTGCACTGGATGATGAGGTCACCTTCTCCTTGGTACGACTTGTTCCCCTTTCTCATCAGAGTCCTATCATTACATTAGAGTCACCTGCTTCACTTCAGAGTCCCGCTATTACATCAGAGTTCCCCTATCACATCATTGTTCCCCTTCTCATCAGAGTCCTGCCATTACATCAGAGTCAGCCCCCTTCACATCAGAGTCCTGCTTTACATCAGATTTCCCCCATCACATCATTGTTCCCCCTTCTCATCTGAGTCCTGCCATTACATCAGTGTCAGCCCATTCTCATCAGAGTCCTGCCATTACACCAGAGTCCCCCCCTTCACTTCAGAGTCCCACTAGTACATCGGAGTTCCCCCATCACATCATTGTTACCCTTCACATTTCAATCCCCCTTTCACATCATAGTCCCCTATAACATCAGAGTTCCGCTATTACAGAAGAGTTCTCCCATCACATCATTGTTCCCCCTTCATGTCAATGTCCTGCCATTATATCAGGGTCAGCCCCCTTCACATCAGAGTCCCGCTATTACATCAGAGTTCCCCCATCACATCATTGTTCCCTAGGGTTACCACCTCATCCCTTTAAAACCGAACACATATGAATTACACAGGTTCTGCGGCTGATTAAGATGGTAATTAACCACTTCCCGCCTGACCTATTGACAAATAACGGCCGGGCAATACAGTGCACTGTAAGGATGGCACTGTGCCCATATGTGATGCCTGCCAGTGCCATCCCTAACAGTGCTATATGCACCAGTGCCCACCAGTGCCATCTATCAGTGCCCACCATTGCCACCTATCAGTACCACCTATCAGTGCCAGCAGTGCCACCTATCAGTGCCCAGTGCCACCTATCAGTGCCGTCTATGAGTGCCTATCAGTGCAGCCTATCAGTGCCCATCAGTGCTGCATATATGTGCCCCATCATCAGTGCAACCTTATCAGTGCCACCTCGTCAGTGCCAATCTGTATTGCCTCATCAGTGCCTGTCAATCTAGCCTCTTCAGTGTAGCCACATCAGTGCCCATCAGTGATGGAGAAAATGTACTTATGCAAAGTTTTGTGACAGAAACAAAGAAAAAAATTTTTTCTTTTTTCAAAATTTTCCTTTTTTTTTATTTGTAGCACAAAAAATAAAAACCGCAGGGGTGATCAAATACCACCAAAAGAAATCTCTATTTGTGGGAACAAAACGATCAAAACATTGTTTGAGCACAGCGTGACACGACCGTGCAATTGTCATTCAAAGCGCAACAGCACTGAAAGCTGAAAATTGGTCTGGGCGGGAAGCAGTGGCGGCTGGTGAAGTATTAGGATGGGGGGCGCCAGGCCCCGCCCTTCCTTTTTCACCCCTCCTACTTCTAATAAGCCCCACCCTTTACAGAATCCACCCATTCCGTCCCCTATATTCCACATATTGTGTCAGGAGTACACAGCTCAGCATCACAGGACACACCTTTTTCCCATAATAACTCTTACAGGAGTGAATTTCCCTTCCTAGGGGGAGATTTCCTCTCACTTCCTGTTGTCTCCCTCCATTTGTAAGTAGGAGTCGTTCATAAGTCGGATGTTCATAACTAGGGGACTGCCTGTATGCAGCCCCAGCATCTCAGGACACAGTATACAGCTCAGTATCACAGGACACAGTATACAGCTCAGTATCACAGGGCACAGTATACAGCCCCAGCATCACAGGTGGGATAAATTGCAGCCAATATCACAGGTGGGGGTAAATTGCAGCCAGTATCACAGGTGGGGTAAATTGCAGCCAGTATCACAGGTGGGGTAAATTGCAGCCAATAACACAGGTGGGGGCACTTATGCAGCCAATAACACAGGTGGGGCCACTTATGCAGCCAATAACACAGGTGGGGCCACTTATGCAGCCAATAACACAGGTGGGGCACTTTTGCAGCCAGTGACACAGGTGGGGACACTCATGCAGCCAGTGACACAGGTGGGGCACTTTTGCAGCCGGTGACACAGGTGGGTGCACTTTTGCAGCCAGTGACACAAGTGGGGGCACTTATGCAGCCAATAACACAGGTGGGGGCACTTATGCAGCCAGTGACACAGGTGGGGCACTTTTGCTGCCAATAACACAGGTGGGGGCACTTATGCAGCCAGTGGCACAGGTGGGGCACTTTTGCTGCCAATAACACAGGTGGGGGGCACTTATGCAGCCAGTGGCACAGGTGGGGCACTTTTGCAGCCAGTGCACATAGATTTTAATGGCCGACCAATAGGCTCTCTACTTGGCTGTCAGGTGACAGCCAAGGAGCCGAAAAAAAAAAAAAAAAAAGAAAGTCAATGTACCGGCGCCACCTGTAGGGGGGCTGGGCTGACTTTTTTTTTCGTCTCTTTAGCCGGCGGGGAGGCAGCGCCCAGGCGCCCCTCATACTCCAGCCGCCGAAGTGTTTTCCAAGTGCCCAGCATTGAAGTGGTTAAACTCACTTGGTGCCTTATCTGCAATAAATTACCCTCAGAACCTGTTTCATTCATATGTGTTCGCGTTTAAAGGATGAGGTGGGAAGCGCTTTTTGCATTTTGCAGATTTGCACTACAGAACGTGTTCCATAGGAAACCAGTGGCGGCTGGTGAAGTTTTTGGATGGGGGGGCGCCAGGCCCCGCCCTTCCCTTTGACCCCTCCTACTTTTAATAAGCCCCGCCCCTTATAGAATTCACCCACTCCGACCAAAGGATACCTTGTGCAAGACATCACGTTTAGACGTTTTACGTTTTTCGCGAAGGGTGGAGTAGGAAATTTGCGCTTGTGTATACTTACTTTGTCCAAGACTCCCATTAAATAACGTCTATTCCGTGGTTCACTCAAATTGGTGAAGTTACGACCCGTGAACCTTTTGTGAAGCCGCCGACCTCATACTCCCCGCGGACCCGCGACGGAGGGGCGGCCGATTTCTCTGCTTTTTTTTTCAGTCGGGTCGGGGGGATGTCCACCGCGGCCATGTAACTGAAAGAAAAAAAAAAAAAAAAAA
>BLSH010022783.1:1738122-1757257 GCA_018402905.1 Glandirana rugosa
ATTAAAAAAAAAAAAAAAATTTTGAAAAAAGTGGCAGGGGAAAAAAAAAAATGTCCCCTTTAAGAGCATTGGGCGGAAGCTACTTGTGACGTAGCTTCCGCCCAGCCTTGTTATGGAGCCGGGTGAGCGGCTTCAGCCGCTCACTCGGCACACGGACACTGGGGGGGAAGGACCCGATCATCTCCGCCGCTGCCGGCGGGTCCGGTAAGCGACGGAGATGACCGGAAAGCGGCGGGAGGGGGGGGCACCTCTCCCGCCGCTGATAAAAGTGATCTCGCGGCGAATCCGCCGCTAAGATCACTTTTATCTTGCAGGGAATCGCCTGCAGAAAAAAATGATACCGGGGTTATGGTAGCTATCTGCTACCATAACAACGGTATTCCACTTCAAAGTGACCGCCGTCAAACGACGTACGGTGGTCCGGAAGTGGTTAATAGTTATTAGTTAGTTATTATTTCAAATGTTCTTTCTTATTTCCGAATTTTGGAAATCTGGAAATTCGAAATTCGGAAATTCTAAAATAAGAAAGAACATTTAAAATAATAACTAAGTAATAAATAGCTATTAAATTATAGCTGTTGGAATTTCCTTGAAAATTTGTCTGTTAGTGAACTTAAATATGAAATTCATCACTAACAGACATATTTTCAAGGAAATTCCAATGCCTATAATTTAATAGTTATTTATTAGTTAGTTATTATTTCAAATGTTCTTTCTTAAGCAGGCCATACACGGTCGAATTCTGAATGCATTTTCTTTTAAAAATCAGAAATGTCATGCGTTTTGTGATCTGATTGTGCCACAATTGATTTTTGAAATTCGGCTGGGAATCTTCTTTTCTTTCTGGGAATTTTCTTTTCTTTCTGGGAATTTCCTTTTCTTGCACTCATGTGCATTCCTTTTTTCTATTACATTTGTCGCACAATTCTCCCATCAATGATTAGAAAATCGTTTGTTTTTTTAAAAATTTCCAACATGCCCGATTTCTCAAATTTGATTGCCGCACGAAAATTGGCTGTTGCTGCAGCCCACTAATGGTGCGAAATTCAAACGAAAATTCTTAGAAACGATTTTCGAAAGAAAATCCTTTCGAAATTCGACCCATGTGTGGCCTGCCTTATTTTCGCATTTCCGAATTTCCAATTTTTCTGATTTTTTACATCCGAATTTCCAAATATCGAATTTCTGCATTTTCGAATTTCGAATCCTGAAATTTCGAATGTCTGAATTTCAAATTTTTCGAATTCCGGAATTTTTTTTTAAAAATAACAGAACGAAAACAAACACATTTTTCAGCCGTGCACAGGCCTATTATCCTGCCTCTAAATGATTGCATTTATTATTATGAAAAGCCAATATAAAGGACAAGAAGTGGTGAAAACAGCACTTGCCATTGAACCAGTTATTTTTGGCATATTCATTATTCATGGTCAGTGTAACTGGGGGAGCAGTAAGTGGGGTATCCTTTGCCTACATCAGCCTTTCTCAAACTTTTCAACACCGAGGAACCCTTGAAGTAATTCTCCGGTCTCGGGTAACCCTTCCTAAAAATTAACCACTTCAGCCCCGGAAGGATTTCCCATATTAGGACCAGAGCACTTTTTGAGATTCGGCACTGCATCGCTTTAACTGACAATTGCGTGGTTGTGCGACGTTGTACCCGAATGAAATTTGCGTCCTTTTTCCCTACAAATAGAGCTTTCTTTTGGTGGTATTTGATCACCTCTGTGTCATTTCTGATCACCGCTATAAAGAAAAAAAGAGCAACAATTTTGCAAAAAAAAACAAAAAAAGTTCCTTTTTTGTCCTCCTCCTGAAGACCAGAATGATTGAAGTCTTACCTTGGATAAAGTGTCCACGATCGAGGCCTGGTTGTTCGGCAAGCTGTGCCCCAGAAGTCGTGTGGCGTCTCCAGCAATTCCCAGCCGTTGGCGGGTTGGAGAAGGGCGATATCTGCAGTCCCATGTAAATCCCCAGCAGTCCTCAGCGGTGAGTGGGGTGAAAAGGGGTGATGGATGTGGCATCATGTGTAATCTCCAGCAACCCCCAGCCATGAGCGGGGTAGAGAAGGGTGATGGATGCAGTCCCATGTAAATCTCTAGCAGTCCCCAGCGGTGAGTGGGGTGAAGAGGGGTGATGGATATGGCATCATGTGTAATCTCCAGCAACCCCCAGCCATGAGCGGGGTGGAGATGGGTGATGGATGCGGCGCCATGAAGAGCTCAAGCCTGGCCATTGGCAGGCAAAATAGCAGTACGGCCTAATAGCCTAGCCAAGAGCAGGCGGCCATAAAAACCCTGAGCCCATTCAGCAACAGCGTCTTCTGTATCCAGGCGTAATCGTGGGGGATGCCGTGTGCGGTAATGTATACCTTTTTATTGCATACTCCATGGCAGCAGTTTGTGTGTTTATCTGTTTTTCTGTTTTTTTCCTGGCTTTAATTTCTTCCAGCCTGTGGCGGCTGGAGCGCTGGGGTTGCTGCTTCGCCCTTTGGTCTGGGGCGCATGTGGATTGCACGGGTTTTGGGGCTAATTTAATTTAGATAGGGCACCAAGTGAGTTTAATTACCACCTTAATAAGCCACGGAGCCTGTGTGGTTGGTGTGTGTCCTGGATAGGAAGGGATGGTGTGGCAACCCTATGGAGCGCACCTGCGTTCCAAGCCGCTGCTCTCTCTTCCGGCCTAGTGTCCCTGGGTTACTCCTGCGTATGTGTGCTGTGGGCAGCAGTGGCATCATTGCAATGGAGAAATTCAATCAATGGTCAGTACTGTTGATATTGTGATTTTCTCTATGGACAGCTTACAGCAGGTTCCAATTCTGTGTGCACTCATCACAGGTATATTCTCTGCATACAACCTTGTGTGCTGTCTTGGTGTGATTATATCACCTGTGCAGGTTGGCTATCTGTGCAGTTCACACTACAGATGTATTACTGCTCCCCCTGTGGCCAGCCCTTGTGTAGCAAGTTTGAGAGGGTGTTAACCTTTTTCTTTCCTCGCTTGCCTGGGCACACTTTTGGGTTCTTAGTCCTTTCCTTTCTACTCTAGTTTCAGGGCCAGATTAAGATTTCATGGGCCCGGTGCTGAGGATTTTGGTGGGCCTTTCATGCTCCCAACATTGTGGGAACAGTTTGGGGATGGCCCCTTCCTGCCCCAACATGACTGCACACCAGTGCACAAAGCAAGGTCCATAAAGACATGGATGAACGAGTTTGGGGTATAGGTACTTAACTGGCCTGCACAGAGTCTTGAAATCAACCCAATAGAACACCTTTTGGCTGAATTAGAGCGGAGACTGTGAGCCAGGCCTTCTCATCCACATCAGTGCCTGACCTCACTGTACTTGCATGTGCCGACGTGCAGTTTCTTGACTGAGATCGTGCCGTGATTGGCAGCTCCTGTGTGCATGTGCGGGAATGACGTCACGCAGCTCCGGTCTGTCACAGAGCCAGAGATCGCAGCCCTGGAAGGAAGAGGGGCGAAGATGGATGCGGCCTGGAACGGGGACAACGCAGGCTTCCAATGCAGGCAAGTAACACATAATAGACTAGTATGCGATGCATACTAGCCTATTATGCTTTTAAATTGCAGGGTAACAAACAGTAACAAAGAGGAAGTAAAACCCATCAGGGTTTACTTCCTCTTTAAAATCATTTGGAAAGAATAAAAAATAAAACAAATGGGATCCATTTTCAATTTCCATAAGCAATGGTATTGTTTTTGGTTTGTAAAGACACCTGTGTGAGTTTGGGGAAATATTTTTGTGCACTAGATATCAACAAGTGAAAGTGACAGAGAAAAAATAATATTTTAACAAAACATGAAAAGATTGAACATTCTACCAATCTTAAAAACAAAATCGATTATCAAAATTGCAACATTGTTGCAAGGACAAATTCTTTGAGAGAAAGATACATTTCATCTCAACATGAAAAGGATTTCTTTGGGGAAGTTACAATTGTATTTGAATGAATGGCTGAAAATTGCATTGGGCTGCATGGCTCCAACTTTTAAGCCTCGTATACATGGGACAACGATCGTATACAACAGGTTGTACTAACGACCGTTGTATGCGATATCGATCGTTCGTATGCGCGATTAGAACAGTCGAACATACGACGGTCGTACAAGGGAGTTGTATGAGCAGACTAGGACACTTGGTCGTACCAACAAGCGTTCATACGACCATTGTATCGTGTGTACAGGGCAGTTGGTACAACAAGTTGTATTGTGCAAAATACGCATGCTCAGAGGTCAGGAACGGCCGGATACTAATTACATGCACCTGAACGTTCTTCTGTGGTCGTACGATCGTGTAGTGCAGTCAGTATGCAAGTAAAGCCTCTTACACACGGGACGACGATCGTACGTATGATCATCGCAAATCGTATGATGCATAATGTAACTTGCATACTGACTGCACTACACGATCGTACGACCACAGAAGAATGTTCAGGTGCATGTATTTAGCATCCGGCCGTTCCTGACTTCTGAGCATGCGTGTTTTGCACAATACAACTTGTTGTACCAACTGCTCTGTACACACGATACAACGGTCTTATGAGCGCTTGTTGGTACGACCAAGTTTTCTAGTCTGCTCATACAACTCCGTTGTACAACCATTGTATGTTCGACTTTTCTAATCGTGCATACGAACGATCGATATCGCATACAACGGTCGTTAGTACGACCTGTTGTATATGATCATCGTCCCATGTGTACGAGGCTTTACATTATGCAACATACGATTTGCGACGATCGAACGTACGATCGTCGTCCCGTGTGTACGAGGCTTTACTCCCAAAAAACCCTCGCAGCTCTCATTTTGGTATTTACTATAGCGCCTTGTAATTACTTCATGGATGGTCATGCTCAACTGTGCTCTGCACCTAGGAGTAAATGGATGGGGAATTTATCTCTTCTCAGACTTTTTAAGATATTTCAGTATAGAAATCACTTTTTCACACGGTTTAAAAGCAGATTATCTTTAAACAATATACCGCAAATTTTAGTACAATTTAGGTGATTATATCATGCTCTAAACATTATTTCCATGTGCACTTGTCCAGGTCTTAACTGAAGTAAGGATTTGGGTGCTATCTGTTGCCGGGGCGCTATAGTGAATACCGTTTTGGCGCTATTTAGTGCCATTTGCTGTATTTTGCGATATGGGGGTGAAAGCTGTGGGGAAGGAACAAGACTCAGCCTTTATGCTGTGCTACACTGCACTCTGTGGAACTCAGCTGCCGCCTGTGATTTACGTAACAATAGCGCTTGCCAGTCACCCTTAATTTACATAACAATAGCGCCTGCCGCCCGCAATTTTCATAACAATGGTATACACACACACAGCTAAACAGCATTAATGACTCACTGGCATGGGTCTATTTTGAGGTAGGGGCCTGGAGCTGCAGCTCCAATAGCCCCTATGTTAATCCGGCCCTGCCTATTTTGTGCTTTTTTTTTTTTTTTTTTTTTTTTTTTGTGAGTCCTTCTAGGTCAGATTTACAATACACGGCATGCGATCAGTAAGACCTCTTTAGGTCACAACATCAACTTTCTTCATCCAGATTTAGTCATCATAAGTTACTGTCAAGATCCAGCCTTCATAGCAGAAGCTTTGAATCCTTCTCTAGGCACCGCACGCACCGCTATGTCAGCCGTTTCAAGGAAGGAGCCCGCTGGGGATACGGGATTCAGGTCCCAGAGGGGCAGGTCTCTGTGTGAGCAATATTATGCCTGAGCGGTTGGAGAAAAGGATTTCTGCAATTTAAGTCTCTGGTAAGGCGCAGGGTGCAAGAACCCCTTAAAGAGTAGGGTATAAGCTACATGCTATGCCTACTAGCCATTACGGCGTGTTTCTCTCACTAGGATGGCTAGGAAGAGCGGGAACCATTACAACCATGCCATTCATCTATGAGGACCTCAGACAGTGAGGCAGAAGGAGTCACTTTGCCCTTGTGGTGCCCTTTTGGTCAAAGCTATGAAGAGGGCATTTGCATGGGTAGAACCTGTAGAGTCTCCTGCAAAGCAAGAGGAAGTTCTGTAAGCACCTTGGGTTCCGCTTTCCTCCAGTGCGAATTCCAATTTATGCGACTTAAAGTTGCAGCAACTCTGGAAAGGTTCCTGCACTACTTCGGTGCGACTTTGATGTAGCTCTGACCCAGAGACTGTAAAGTTGGATCGGGGCTGCACTTAGTTGCATCGGAGTTGCACTCCAGAGTCACGCTCTGAATTGGGTGACTTTGGCGTCGCAATAGTGGAGACGTAGCCTCAGAGAGTGTTTTATTCTCCCCATTCCTAACAGAACTAGGGGACATCATTTTGGATAAGCAAGGTCGCGAGATAGACCTCCCTTCGGAGCAGGCCAAGCTCTATCCATTCAGGGATAAGGATGTGAAGCATCGAAAGGCTGCCTCTCTAGTTGTTGAAGTGTGATAAGGCAAGCAAGCCGATCGCTCTTCCCTGGAAGATGCAGTGATTGGGCTGAAAGTCGGCCTAGGCTCTAGTAGCCATGTTTATAGCACTGAAAATGTGGAAGAAGAATGCGGACGCAGTATTCAAAACCTTTCAGATGAAGCGACCAGAAGCTCTGGCCTTGGCTTGCGGGTCCTGCCTCTAGCAGGCATGGTGGAAGATTCCTTTGAGGGAGCTTCATTGTTTGCAACAAGCGGAATAGCACCATAACCTGGGCCACAGTTGGGTTTTGCCTCAGGACCGACGCCTGCTAGGCCGGAAGAATACGTGGTCTAGAAGACAATGTGCAGAGTGTGCGGGGGTTGCACGTTTTACAGACCAGGTCAGGATTTTGGGAAGAGCTGGTGAAGAGGCCAGGTGTCCCCTCAAATGTCTGCTAAGTGAACCTGACCTCGGGTTTGTGAGAATACGAGTTGGGGTCTCGACTGTTAGAACTTTAAAACGGTCGTTTCAGGATACGCATGGGCTTTGGATTTCCTCCTCAGCTCAGTTTTGTTTTCCCAGATTTACCTTACTCCAAGGTAAAGAGGTGGATACTCTTGTACTATGTAAGGTCTCTGGTGTTGCAAAGTGCTGCTGTGCCAGTCCCAGAAGGCGGAAGATTTCTGGGCATGTACTTGCCCCTCTTCATGGTCATAAAGAACGGCTTGCACAGGCCAGCTATAGACCTCACACACCTAAAACATTTCTCATCTAAAAGGATCAGTTTATGATTGGGATCCAGCCAGGTGACTGGCTCATTTCTTAGACCTAAATGTTAACTTGCATCGTTACCCGAATCTAGGTCTTCCCACCTGTGCACCTTTCAGTATCTAAAACTATCGACACTATGGTGTCTATGTAGCCAATAATCAAATGGACGCTCTGGAGAATGTGACCCTTCCAGAAGGGGTTTCCCCAGGAGAGGGAGCCAGGATGTAGAATGCAGGTCATCTACAAGGCCTCAGTCATGAGAGAACCCTAGGTGGCTGCAACGGAGAAAGGTATTTATTGTCCATTACATTGCCCCATCTCCTGCTTCACAATCGCGTTTGATACCAGCGATACAAAACGGGGGACTTACTGCCTATCAGGGATACTGCAGGACAGGTGGGGCTGTCAGTTTCACAGGAGTGTGCAAACATTCAAAAATGACTGGCAGCCTTCTGCACCCTACAAGCCAGTGTGCCTTGGACTCAGAAGAATCTAACCGACATCTCATCAGTTTATGTCCCCGGAATCCTGAATGATTCTAACAGGCTTTCTTTCCAGAGTCCAACTGAAATGCAACAAATGCTCTCTCCATGTGGTAGTTTTCAGGCAGGTCCCTGGGGGTCAGTCCAAAATCAACCTGTTTGTCTCCCTGTGCACCAAGAAGTTGGTGAAGTTTTATACTGTTGGAAGTACAACAGTAAAGTTGCTTGGTACTGTAAACTACATATATACATTATAACTGTCTATACCAGTAGGTGGCACTGCAGTATTAGTGTGTATTCTGTGTTATAATATTATCACAGGATGTACCTTCTGCATCTAAGTGTGCGCTTGTATAGTTCCTGTTCCTATCTCCATGCTAGAAGACATGTTCTGCTATTTCTCCATGACAGTAAAGTATTCTGTAAAGTATATCACTCAAAAGGCCTCCAACACATGATATCATGATATCTGCTAACATATATGCAGGGCTGGTATCTCCAAGGCGTCAGGATAGGGGCCTGATGGATTATTGGATATGCAGAGGGACCTATGCGATTCTTCCTGTTCCGGTCAACCTTGGGTTTTTGTCAAGATTCAAAACAGAAGTCGGGGAGGTAGAGGCAGAGATGCCGTATTCGCCATGTCTCCCTGTGTTAGTGTGGATCAGCTACCGGAAACCAGAGCTCATTCCCCCTCAGGCCAGACCTTCTGTCATGACCTAGGCTCAGACCTTGAAGTAAGCAGAGGCTTCCCAAATGGTACCTCCCTCTTGTTCTTGTCTCCCTCGAGAATTGGAGCTCAGTATTCTAAGATTGTCCCTATTAAGACCTCTGTCAAATTCACCTTTCTCGTGGCCATCACGTCGGCATATAAAACCTAAAACTGAGGCATTGCCATGGAGAACCTTTCTTAAGACTCTTTCCAGAGCGAGTGGTGCTGTTGCCTATGCTCGACTCGAATCTCAAGATGACATAATTTCATGGGTACCAAGGAATTGTTCTGCTAACCTTTAGAGTACTAACATACGTCCTTTAGACACGGGAGAGGTCATGTTCTGGAGTTTGGCTCTCAGCAATACCCTTTCTTTTACAAATAAGTGATCTGACTTTTGCGCTACTATGAGTGACTTGGCAAGTGTAAAACAAATGTGAGCTATGTATAAGATGGCCTTTTCTTTGGTTCTAGAATCTCTCAGATATTATTATATCTGCAAGCTATAGCTTCCTTCAGGCTTTAAAATGCTTGTTCATTCCTTGCTGAAAAGAACATGGGAAAGGTGCTTCATCTAGGATGATGGTGGCACGGGTTGTCTGGGCCATCCAACAAGCTCAGAGCTGAGGGCTTGGCTCTCTGGAGGTGGTGACCACTCGCTCATCCAGAAGTGTCTACATCTCGGGCAGCTTCGCAGCATGTGGTTCCCAATGTAGTCCTTAGGGCGGCCTTGCGGCCCTCAATCAATACATTTATGGCTCATTATTAAGCCTGCTTTTTTATCCTCTGAAGGGCCTGTCTGTTGACAGTATGAATTAAAGCCTTTGGTTCAGCATTGCCCGCCCATGAGGTGTATGGCTAGTTAAATCCCATACGTATGCTGCCATGAAGTCTGTCAGGAAAACGGAAAATTTCTTATCAAATACTTACCGTAATTTTCCTGATGGACTCCATGGCAGCAGGAGTTCCCACCCCAGTGTCAGAAGTAGCCTAGTTACGGAACACGGCCTCTGGCTCTGAGCCCAAATTTATGGGAGTGGGGTCCTATAGGAGTGGAGAGGAGGTGGGGTTAAGCCATACATATACTGCCATGGAGTCCATCAGGAAAGGAAAATTACGGTAAGTATTTGATAGGAAATTTTCCGTTATTTCTCACTTTTTGCTAAAATACAAATCCAAAACAAATATATAAAAAAAATGTTTTTCATCGGTTTTGGCCGATTTATATTCTTCCTAATATTTATGGAATAAATAAAAAATCGCAATCGGCGTTTATTGATTGGTTTGCGCAAAAGATGCCGTGTTTACAAATGATGAGAATTTATGTGTTTTTTTTTTTTAATATATATTTTACTAGAAATGGTGGCGATCTGCGATTTTTAGCAGTACTGCAATATTGCGGCAGACATATCGGACCATTTTGACACTTTTTTGGGACCATTGGCATTTATACAGCGATCAGTGCTATGAAAATGCGCTGATTGCTGTGTAAATGCCATTGGCAGTAAAGGGGTTAACCTGGAGGGGGCTCTCTAAGGCTTAACTGCATTCCCTCAGTGTGTTCTAACTGTATGTGGGCTGGCAGGGGGAGGGGAGTGATCATGGCTTCCATATACAGGAAGCCTGTGATCACATCTCTTCCCCCTATGTCAGAACGGAGATCCGTGTTTACATACATGGACCTCCATTCTCTCACTGTGGGCGAGCCATCGCGGGTAGCTGGCGGCGATCGAGTCTGCCCTACTTGCTCCCTGAAACACAGTGAGCGCGTGAGCGTGCCCCCGACGGTGCGTGCGCGCTCACAATACTTGTTTTCGGCGGTTTGCGATAACGAACCACTTTGCCGCCGTCAAGTCACGGCGGGCGGCCGGCAAGTGGTTAAAAATATACAACTCATGATACATTAGTGTCATGGTCAATGAGAAGAATGCTCCGTAGGCCTCATACACACAGGATTTTTTTTACTGTTTTACAGCAGCTGTTTTTAGCTGCAGACGTTTTTTTCTACAGTCATTAAACCCTCCATGTTATCCTATGTGTTCATACACACTGTTATCAGCTGTTTTTAGCAGTGGTGTCTTTGAGCTGTAAAAAAAAAACCTAAGACCACTGGGTTCTGAGAGATGTTTTTCAGCTGTAAAAACTTTCAAACGCTCAAAAACGCTCGAAAACACGGCTAAACGTCGATCCCCAAAGTTTTTGGACGTTTTAGATCAATTGAGGGGGAAAAAAAAAGCTGGCCCTTTAAAAACGTGAAAAACGCTGGTAATATAACACTGGTAAAAGCTGTAAAAATCACTGATAAGCTACTGATGTTTTTAGGACATTTTTTTAACGTCCTGTGTGTATGACGCCTATAAGGCCTCATACAAACGGGCGTATGAAAAAAAACAAGCAAAACGTCGGGCCCGATGTCAGGGAAAAGTCTGCGTTTTTTCAGTGTTTTGCATAAGCGTTAATGAGCGTTAATGCACGTTAGTGAGCGTCGGCGTCAATAAGCATTTTAAAAATAAAAAAAATTCCTCTGCTATTTTTGAACCTGAAAACGTCGGCGTCAAAAACGCTGGTTAACGTCGGTACAGCGTTAGTGAGCATTGGTGGGCATTTTGCGGCGTCAGCGTCAAAAACGCCAAAACGTTACAGCCTCAGGACACGCTGGCCGTGGGTTCTACTTTCAGCTCACTAACGCAGACGCCATCTACAGCTTAAAAACGTCTGTGGTTTTTAAGGGGCCATTAACTAACATGGAGAGCTGTAAAAAATGCTAAAAAAACGTGGCTGAAAAAACACCCGTGTGTATGAGGCCTTATACTTGTGGTCATTGGGAAGAATTACCCCCTTACAGATAGCTAAAAAGATCAATGGTATCATTGGGAATTCATCTGAGAGGGCGAAATTGACCATTGCTCAAGGAACCCCTAGCATAAAGTGACCAGATTTTTCAAATGAAATCCAGGGACATATTTTTTTTTTTTACTAGTAATGGTGGCAATCAGGGACTTATAGCGGGACTGCATTATTGCGGCAGACAAATTGGACACTAAGTGACACTTTTGAAACTTTGTGGGAACCAGTGACACTAATACAGTGATCAGTGCTAAAAATATGCACTGTCACTGTACTAATGACACTGGCTGAGAAGGGGTTAACATCAGGGGTGATCAAAGGGTTAAATGTGTGCCTAAGCAGTGTTTTCTCACTGTGGGGGAGGTGCTTTTACTAAGGGAAGGCATAGATCCCTGCCCCTGCTTTGCAAGAACACAGGATCAATGTCTTCTATACTGACAAAATGGGGATCTGCCTTGTTTACATTAGCAGACCGCCGTTCTGCCTGTGTACCGTACGATTGGTGGGTATCGGTGGACATCAAGTCCGTTGGACCCACTGATCGGATCCGATACCCAGAATTGCATATATACACATGATCCTGTGTAGCACAAAAGGGGCACAGAAAATTCAAAAAAATACACCCCCTAAGCTAATAGGAGCGGCAGAGGGGGGATGTGTAATTCAATTTTTTTAAATTCTGCACTGACTGTCTTTGAAATTGCCCGGGCCCCTGTTCATATCCAATCCAGGGACAAAACCGGGGAGGTCTGGATCACCCGGGGAGGGCTGGACCGTGGGGCAGGGGGGTAATTGCCCCCCAGGCCACCCTAAATTACATTCAAAATGGCTGACGGACTATGCCCGCTTTTTCTTCTTGTTGAGGAAGAAAGTAGGAGCCAGGGGAGCAGCCACCAACTAACTGCAAGCAAAGGAGGGGTGCCCAGGGCTGCATTGATGGCCAATGATTGGGCTGCATTGATGGCCACTGATCAGGCTGCATTGATGGACACTGGTGAGGCTGCATTGATGGGCACTGATGAGGCTGAGCTAATGGGCACTGGTGAGGCTGCATTGATGAGCACTGGTGAGGCTGCATTGGTGGGCACTGATGAGCTGCATTGATGCATTATTTTTGGTAAACCTCCTTTGTTGCTATTAACATTAAATTATGTTACCATATTGTATCATATTTGTCTTGCTTCATAACATCAATATCTATTCTAAAACCAGGTGGGCATGGATGGTGAGCTGATTCGTTGGTTCAATGGGCCACTTGACTGGACTTTCCCCCCAAGCCTAAGGCTGCCAGCCCTCCCCTGATGACCCTACCCTAGCAACCTCTGGAGGAACCATGGGGTTCCATGGAACCCTGGTTGAGAAACCCTGGCCTACATACTTTGTACTAAAAAGTGTGCCTGTATCTCATCTGAGAACATTGATAGGTATGTATGCAGACACGAATTCTGATTACAGGCTTCACCTCTAATGATTCCATCTTCCTGACATTTTTCTGAAGAGCTTCAAAGATTATTTTCTGTGCAGCATGTCTCTGTTTAGGATAAGTAAGGGCAGATAATGTGATTGTAGCACCTTTGGGCAAAGGTGTTTATAGTAAAGCCCATATAGAGGCTGTAATGGAAGATCCTGCCTGAACAGGTAGCTTGGCCTGTAGCCTCTAAGACCCCATGCCCCCATCTCCCACACTGTGCACATATCCTATACTAAAGCCTCATTTCCCAGGCCCTAGGGCTCAGCTACAAAACACAGACATTCTGACACCAGTCTTTGGTATCTTCAAATCCAATCAGCTCCCTGTTGACGTTTTATTGCCCGCTGTCACTATAAATCTGCAGTTGATACAGAGAAGTAGATAAAAGTAAATTAGCTGAAAAAATGCAGGTAGAAGTTCTGCAACAATTGAAAGATGCAGTCATGCTTTTATTCTACTTGCAGGAAGTGTGATAACTGGCTTTCGGTTTGTAGTGTTGCTAGGGAGCATTACTATTCTTTCCTACAGATGTTTTAGGTTATTCATTATGCGGGCGTTATGTCTTGAAGGTTGGCCTGCAGCAAAAAAGTGATAAAGGCCTTATGTAAACTTTTGCGCAAAAACTCCTTAGAAAATTTGGGTCTAGCTTTGCTCGTTAAAAATTGCCCTACTGCTGACCAATTTTGTGCTACCTCATCATCTGTGGTCTGTTAATTGCTGTAGGAAAACTCCTGCCTATACTTTACTACAGGGGTGTCAAACTCAATTTTATTGCGGGCCACATCAGCAGTATGGTTGCCATCAAAGGGGCCAGAGGTATCTGGGGACTGCTACATAAAGAGCGCAGAGTCCAGGAGTGCGCTACGTACAAAGTGCAGAGTTCAGGGGTGCGCTGTGCACAGTGTGCAACAGACATGTGCATGGCAAAAAAATGTATTTTGTTTTGGTTCGTTAATCTAGTTAGTTTCGTTAAATTCGGTTGATTCGTTCAATCCGTATTCGGGATTCCTATTCGGAATTCATTTCATGTCTTTTTCGAATTCTCTTCGAATTTACCGTTTTTTTTTTTTTTTTTTTTTTTTTTTTTTTTTTGGTGTCGAATCGCTCAAATCAATACATTTTGAATCAGTCGAATCAAAAAGTTTAGTTTTAGATTTTTTTTTTTTTTATTATTCAAATGTGGCAAAGTGAACAAACAAAAGAAAATTCTTCATAAAATGATTACAATGACTCTTTAAGGGCTCATTTACACTTGCTTTGGCTTCAACGCACATTAAAGCTCCTACTGCTTCAACAATCTTTTATGATGTGTTTTTGAGGCTTCAGTGGTGCTTCGATGAGATTTTGGTGGTGCTTCAATTAGGCTATCGTGGTGCTTCAACGCGGCTTCTGTGGTGCTTCGATGAGGTTTCATTGATATTTTTTTGACGCTTTGTTGAAGCTTGGCAGATGCTCTGTGTGTTGATATCTCACACCTGCAATTTCTCCAAAGCGAAGCTAAAGCTGAATTAAAGCCTCTCAAAAGCAGCAGGTGCTTCAAGTGAGCTTCAAACAAGCTTTGTCATAGAGTTCTATGGAGGCTTTGAAGACGCTTTGAAACTCCACTAAAGTGACATGGGGTATAATTTTTGAAGCGAAGCCGAAGCAAAGCCAACACAAGGTGTAAACAGGACTGTAAGCTAACCATTTTATTTAGTGACAGGGGCTTTGACTGGCGTTCAGAGAGCTTTAACAAAGCTCTGTTTGAAGCAAGTGTAAACTAGCCCTTAACCCTTTCAGTTTTGCGCTATAGCCGAAAGACGGCTACAGCGCGGATCTCAATTGCCGGCCGGACGTCCATGGATGTCCGTCCTTGTGCGCGCTCCCGTCGCGCATTCACAGGCAGCAGCGGTGCCCGCCCGCTGCACGCTGCGTGGGCAGGCCCATGGGCCGGGCGGACTTGATGTCCGCTCGTGACCCGCGATCGCCTGTCAGAGCTGCAGAACGGGGAACCGCCGATGTAAACACGTTCTGTGAAGGGGGACATGACAGATCTACTGATCCCTGTCACTGGGATCAGTTAGACCTGTTATGTCCCTGCTAGCCCCGCCCCCACACAGTTAGAACACGTACAGGGCACACAGTTAACCCCTTCACTGCCCCCCGGCAGGTTAACCCCTTCCCTGCCAGTGACATTTATACAGTAATCAGTGGACATTTAAATTTCTGATCGCTGTATAAATGTCATTGGTCCCAAAAAGTGTCAAAAATGTCCGACATGTCCACCCCAATATCAAAGTCCCGATAAAAATCGCAGATCGCCACCATTACTGATAAAAAAAAAGTAATAATAAAAACGCCATAAATCAATTCACATAGTTTGAAGACGCAATAACTATTGCGCAAACCAATGAATAAACGGCGATTGCGATTTTTTTTTTTTTTTTTTTTTTTTTTTTTTTTTTTACCAGAAATATGTAGAAGAATATATCTCGGCCAAACCCAATGAATAATTTTTTTTTGGATATTTATTATAGTAAAAAGTAAAAAAATATTGTTCTTTTTATCAAAATCGTTGCCCTTTGTTTATAGCGCAAAAATAAAAACCGCAGAGGTGATCAAATACCACCAAAAGAAATCCCTATTTGTGGGAAAAAAATTATAAAATTTTTTTTTGAGTACAACATCGTATGACCGCGCAATTGTCATTCAAAATGCGACAGCGATGAAAGCATAAAATTGGTCTGGGCAGGTGGGGGTTTAAGTGCCCAGTAAGCAAGTGGTTAATCACCTTTGGCTTAATAAAAACAGCATTATTTCGAAATGGTACTCTAATAACACACACAGTCTTTGATTTCAGCAATATGTGTACAGTTAAAGTTCGACTGGAGTTTGGCACCCCTCCTCCTTGCCCCGCCACCGGGCCAATAAAAAGCACAGTGCGCTTCGCTAATGCGCAGTAGGGTGCCAACAGTGAAGCCAAAGGTCTTCACTGCCGGGTTCCCCTAACAGTAATGACGGCGGAAGCACCCAGGATGCAATCCGAAGATCAGCTGGGGTGCCGACATTGCGTGCTCTGTGGACAGGTAAGTGCCCTAATATTAAAAGTCAGTAGCTGCAGTATTTGTAGCTGCTGAACTTTAATTTTTTTCACCCAGGCTGGACCCCCTCTTTAAATTTATAAATATATAAATAAAAACACAGACACGATTGATGGCAAACATTTTGACCTCAGCATGTTTATTGGTGTAAATAAATACCAATAAATAATATCATACTGATAATTTTATTAATAATTAAACTTACAACTTTTATCAAATGCAAATCCAAATTTTCTCAGTCATAAAGAACTCGAGCACAAACAGCATAAATCATATTTACCAGTTCCCCCTTTCAATAAAAAGACAAACAGTGGTAGCTGGTGATAAATTTTTAGGGGGTGGGGGCAGGTGGCGGTAAACAGGGCACCCACAGCCACCCCCCGGTCGGTCGGGTCATCCACACCTTTCCCCCCAGTCGGTTGAACACGAGCCCGGCACTTGCTCCATCTATGGCGTGGGCAGTGCTTCCCTCTGAGCAACAGGCGGCAGCTTCCGTCGTGTGTCTTCTCCCTCTTCCTCCTAGGCCAATTGGAACGTTTCTCCTTTCGACCAATCGGGAAGTGGGTCTCAGACAGGCTTCCTGATTGGCTGGGAGGAGAATCAGTGTGACAATAGCAAATATTCATTTGCTATTGTCACACAACTGGGTGGGCTCATCAATAGCCCACCCTTTTTTTGAAGGCTATTAGAGCCGCTGGCTCTAATCAGGTGTGTAGCGCCCCCATAGTATAGGTGTGTTTTTCTAGCAGGGTTTTTGTCTAGGAGGGGTAAATTTAGTCAGGCCTGACTGTAATGTAATGGCCTGAATGTTTTGGTCTGGGCTGGGAGGAAAAGCTCAGGGAGGATTGGGTGGACTTGACAGATGAGGTCACCAGAACCTCCCACTTCTTTCTAGAAACCTGGGGAAGGTTTTCTGGTCAGAGAGCTGGGAGATGGGTAAAGCCATCTGGAGTGTTCTAAGGAGCCCTGACCAATCCCCAAGCAGGGATGGCAGGGGGCAGACCTCCTTAAATACTCTGAGTCAGCCCAATCTGGGAAGAGTAGTGTCAGGTGGAAGTCTGGAGATGTAGCAGAGGCGCTGGGGAGGGTGACCTTGGGGCCTGGGGGTTCGGGTGCAGCCAGGAAGGAGAGTAAATCCTGGAATCCTGGAACCACACAGGAGAACAGCAGAGGTGCTACAGGAGGAGAGAGACTTTAAAGTATCCGGTATGCGGTGAGTGGCGGTCCCTGGGACTGGAGGAGAAAGTGCTGGAGCAGGCTGGGAGAGGAATGGTGGACAGTCTTTGGGAGCCTTGGGAGCCAGTCAAGGGAAAGGAGAGGCACTACCAGAGAGCAAGTCGATTTGACCTGGAAGAGGATGGGCTGGGAGTTGTAGTCCAACAAAGGCCCGTTTAGCACTGAAGTACTGTGCTGCACATTCAGGGGCCATGATCCCTGGCCTTTAATGGGTGTTCCTGAGGCCCTGCTGCAACAGCGTAGGCCTCACCATGTGCTAACCACGGTGAAGAGAAAGGTATAGAGAAGCCTTATAAATTTACTTTCAGGCTGGAAACTAAGTTCTGAGCTGGAGAGAAGCAAAGCAGTGTAAAGCTGTGAGTTCTGTGTAGTGAGAGAACTGTAAGAGCGGTCAGCAAGTGAAGTGCTGGAGAGTTGAGCGGAGCAATAGTCTGCAGGGGGAGAGTCTGCAGTGAAGTGTGCTTCATACTTGTATATGGGAGCTTGTATACGGGAACCTTGTACCATAATTCTTTGGGCATGGGCAGCACAGTGGTATAGTGGGTAGCACTTTTGCCTAGCAGCAAAAGGGTCGCTGATTTGAATCCCAACCACGACACTACCTACTTGGAGTTTGCATGTTCTCCCTGTGCCTGTGTGGGTTTAATCCCACATTCCAACGACATGCTGGTAGGTTAATTGACTCCTGTCTAAATTGGCCCTAGTATGTGTATGTATGAATGTGAGTTAGGGACCTTAGATTGTAGGGACTGATGTGAATGTACAATGTATATATAAAGTGCTGCGTAAATTGACGGCACTATATAAGTTCCTGAAATAAATAAAATAAATAAATAAATCCCACAGTCATCCCTTATCCCTATCCAAGTTATTTCCCTCAAATAAAACAACAAAAACAAGAATCGGTCTGGTCAGTGTCTCTGGATGTGTGATATATGGTCAGCTATCAGGTGAACCACTACTACAAGCCACTCTCAAGGGAGCACATGGCTACACGTGCTTCAAAAAAAAAAAACCCAGATTGGAATCCATCCGGCTGGACCACATGTAGATTAGGGGGCCAGGCGCATGGATGGAGGGACGGCACCTGTGCCACATAACGGGCCTTGCAACAAGGGGGGGAGCTCGCCGCACCAACACAGACACTCTGGCAGCTGACCCATTGCGGGGCCCCTTTATATAATGAGCCCCGCTTTTCCAGAATTTTCCACAATCACATGACACTCCCGAATATTCCAAAGGTCACATGATACTTTCTTCCCCCCCTAAGGCCTGTTTTTCCCGTCTAGGCCCTGTTTAAATTATTTAAAGGTACAGTACCTTTAATTCTGAGGTAAAATTTTTTTTTTTTTTTTAATTTGAGGGAGGGGTGACTGCATGCCCATGCTGTCGGGCCCAAATGTTTGTGCTGTCCTTTTTGCATTCTAACTACCCTGTGAAAGGAAGATGTGTATGCTTTCCTATTCTGAGGGCGCTCTGGTCTGGTCATGTGATCAGGGCCAGCTCTCCCACTAGGCAGAGTAGGCGGCCGCCTAGGGCGCCACTACCACCAGGGGCGCCCACCCGCTGTTGATCCGTCACTGTTCTGCATCAATCACTCATGTCACTGGAGAACCGCTGCTGGCAGCACCCCAGGGCGGTAAAATGAGGCGGATCCAGGGACACAGGTGCAGGCCACGGCTAAAGAAATGGGTAGAGAGTAGTGTTGAGCGAACCCGGACTGTAACGTTCGGGTCCGTACCGAACTTTCGGGTGTCCGTGGCACGGACCCGGACCCGGACATTTCAAAAATCGTTCGGGTGCCCAGGCACGGTGCCTGTGGGCTTTCAAGCCATGCCTGGGCTTGCAATGTCAGGCCCAAGCGAGTTGTGATGAGAGATGGGTAAAGAAATCGGCACCGGACGTGGACACAGGGACCTAGGCGGAGTAAAATGGCGGGACCCCACGACGGTCGTCGCCAAGAGGTCACTGTACTCACTAACTACGTCTTGTCACTGCCTAGTTGTCGCCCACCCGCGGGGACCACCATCACCGCGGGATCCGCCGGCGGATGAGACGGATCACCCTCTCGACCGGGACTAGTGTACTGGTCTGGTCTCGCGGGAGTCTTATCCTTTCGTATGTGTAGAAGGAAAGT
>BLSH010022783.1:1762083-1777372 GCA_018402905.1 Glandirana rugosa
TTTTCCCTATCCCCATTTATTTGTAGGGCACTTGCCCTAGTTTGAAGATGATTTTAGAACAGTTATATGGCTTCTACCATTAATTAATACTTTTCAGACACAGTTTGAAGATGATCCACATTCACCTCCATTTTTGCTTTTTTTATGTTTTTATTTTTTTAAAAATATTTACAGTTATTTCCACTTGCCCTACCCTTACCCCCATTTTACTTCCTTTTGCAGCCCTCTAGGGCTTTCCAGGACTTTGTTACAGCCATTTTTGTGCATAAAAGTTCGGGTCCCCATTGATTTCAATGGGGTTCGTTGTCCGTGCGATCGTTCGGGTTCCGTCCGGACCCGGACTTTGTCCCGAAGTTCGGACGGACCAGCAGAACCCGAACTTCCAGAGGTTCGCTCAACTCTAGTAGAGAGGCTCTGTAAAAATCTCTACCTCTGCCACCTCCATCGTATAAATTGACAGGGCAAAGGGGGTGGAGTCAGGGGCAGAGCCAAAGGGGGCGGCAAAATGAGGTTTCGCCTAGGGTGTCAAAAATCTTTGCACCAGCCCTGCATGTGATCGGCTCCTAGTGGCAACTTCAAGAGAGAGGAGGGACAGCCGACATCGAATGCCACCTTGTACGCGTTACCACACAGTCATAGCAGCCGTCAGAAATCTGTCCTCTACCCTGAAGCCGCTGGGGAGATCATGTGATCAGACAGGAGAGCCCTCAGAATAGGTACGTTTACACATCTTTCTTTCACAGGGTAGTTGGAATAGCAGTTCGATGGGGTGGGAGCAGGTTAAAGCTTAGTAAGGCCATTTTCACATCGGAGCCGTGCCAGCGTTAGCAGTAAAGTGTCGCTAGTTTTAGCTGCGCTTTACCGCGGTTATAGTGGCGCTTTGGCACTGCTAGCGGGATGCTTTTAACCCCCCAGGAGGGGTTAAAGAGGGGTTAAAAACGCCTGCCTAGCGCTGCTTTCAAATCGCTTTTACAGCGATTTGAAATCGGCGGTCATTCATTCCAATGGCTGGGGCGGTGTAGGAGTGGTTTATACACCGCTCCCCCACCACCCCAAAGATGCTGCTTGCAGGACTTTTTTCCCATCCTGCAAGCACACCGCCCCAGTGTGAAAGCACTCAGGCTTCCACACTGGGGAGGTTTGAGAGGCATTTTTCAGGCGCTTTACAGGTGCTATTTTTAGCGCTGAAGCGCCTGAAAAATGCCCCAGTGTGAAAGTGGCCTAAGAGAAAGCCTGGACTTCCATTTTAGGTGTCAGGATAACAAGAAGCCCTTATAAAATATTCAGCAGTGGTTTCCTATCTATGCATTGCGTTCTCAGTTAATTGTTACCTAGTAAGTTGACACAACATTGTGTCGTTGTTGATCAATCAGATGATGGGTGTGGTACCTTAGATAAGTCTAAAAATGTCATGCTTCTTCTTAGTTATTAGGTTTGAAAGAATTTCACTGAACTGTCTCTTTCACGAAGGCAAAAAATGCCATCCTGCGGATTCCTGGTGCGAGTATCCTATGGTTACTTGTGGCTAAAATTCCAGGTGTTATGATCAGACCTGGATGTAATCTATCTGCGTTAAGGGGCAGACAACTGTTCTTAACCGCAGATAGCCGTTGGATGTGTTGGTACCTGTGAATACAAGCTTACAGAGAAGAAGAGGCACTGTCGGTTATATAGGCTAAGCCGCCACCGCTGATTGTAACACCTGGGATTCCGAACGCAGCTTGTGGTCTCTGAATCTGAAATTGCCACATAACCCTATTATAATCTTAAAACAATCTACTTTTTTTTTTTTAATTCAAACTCTTTTTTTAATGCATCCTCATTCCTAACTGTCATTCGGACATATAGGGATTTTAATCTTGTGAAGCAGTTAAAATGTTTTATACTCTGTTTCTTTTGTAGCTGCTGCATCCTTTTCTATTTAAGCTGTTCTGTAATTCGGCACAATGTAGGCCTCAGCCTAGGTTCACATTGCTGCAAGTTAGAAACTGTGCGAGTTCAGCTGATCTTGCACGATTTCAACCCGGCAATGCAGTCCAACTTGGGGGGCGATCTGACAGACATCTGTGCGGGTGCCTGCACAGATGTCTATTGAAATTGCACCCGAAGTCGCCAAAAGTAGTACAGGAACTACTTTTGGGAACCGGTGCAGTGCACAACGTTGCACAGTGCTATTGCCGGCAATGTCCACCGATTTGACATGTCAAATCGCATGCCATATCGCACCTAGGCTCATGCACACAGGACGACTGTCTAACTCTTCTAGAAGCCTTTCCTCCTGGCAGCAGCATTTTAGCAGAAGAAACACCTGGCGCTTGTAAAAGTGTGTAATGCATTTAGGCACATTTAGACGCATTTACAGGCGTCAAGCCCTTGGGCGTTAATTCATTTCAGCAGCCAGAATAATGAATCAATGCTTAAGTGCTAAACGTGTGTTTAGATGCGCTTACACACGTTTAGAAGCGCCAAGCATATTTTTCGCCCAAAATTCTGCTACTCCTTGACGCACTGCCAGTGTGATTTTTTTTTTTCCTGCCTCAAAACACCTGTGCCTCAAAACTCCCTTAAAAACCCATGTGTGCATGGACACATAGGCTAACATGCAGGGGCGTTTAGAGGAAGGAAAAAAGAAACGCCAGACGCCCCTAGGAGCAGCTGAAAAAACATTAATTGTGCATGGGGCCGTAACAGGGGGCGGAGCAGTAGTGTTGCCACCTGTCCAGGATTCACCTGGACAGTCCGGGTTTTGAATCATGTATCTGGGTTTCAGTCCACCTAAAACCTGAACACATTCTTCAGACAGGAATGTAGCTCAGAACAGGGCCTGACAGAAGGGTGAGAGGGCACTATGTGCGCCACATTACTATTCTCTTTGGAGTGCCCAAAGGCGTTCCAGGTCTGTTACAATCCTATAGTGTATAGTCACTATAGTGTTACTGCGCTCTTCTAAAGTGTTCGGGTTTGGCTTAAAGAAAAAGTGGCAACCCTACGGAGAACAGACAACAATTTTCATTATCCGATCTCAGAATGCATGTTGGCTGGTCCAAGTGTAAGGAATAAGTTAAATGTGTCATGCAACATTTACATTCCAGGAAGAACACAGAAGGGAGTGCGGTTGGAATGGGAACACTGCTCCATACAGACAGCATACCTCCCAAATTTCTGAAATGGGAATGAGGGGCACCTATTAACAAAAGTATGTAGGCATGGGACACACCCCCTGCCACTCCCCCTTAAAGGAGAATTGTACAAAAAAAAATGATGGGTTAAACCCACAAGTGTTGTTTTCAACTACTATTCCTTTATATTGGTTTTTGGAAATTTACAAATTGGATGAAAGGTTTAGCACTGGGAAACACTTTTTTTGAAAGATACAGCAGTGCATTTCATCTACAACTATATAGATGAGACCAAAATGAGGGACAAATGAGGAGGAAGAAGGGACAGAGGGATTGAAAATCATGGACAGTCCCTCCAAATCAGGGACAGTCCGGAGCTATGCAGACAGGCAGCAGGAAGAAAAGTACTTAACAAAGGAGAGGGTCTACAATTACTTACTGCCAGGACACGCTGGGTCATTATATGGTATATATATTTTGCTACCGAAGGAGCTGCTGGATTGTTTAGGTTCTTCTGCTCTTCTCTAGTGATGACTTGTCCTATATGGACCATCATACCTGTAATGTGCAACAGACTCTATTAAGGAATGCTAAAGCCCAATAAAAGGAAATTGATTGGTTAGACAGTAGATAAATAAGTAGCAATAAACTATAGCACAGTTTGAAAATCAGCAACATTAATGGCAACTATACAGCCTATCTATGAGCAACAGTCTTGACACACATGCACACATACATACAGTATATGAGTTAAAACCCGCACCCCCCTAACTTTGTGAACAGTATTAACAGACCACTGGCAGCATGCACAACAAACAGATCAACTTGTAAAAGAATATGGAAAAAAGGAACAATGGCAGTGCCAGTACGAAGCTTCGACATTCAATATGTTACACATGGATCTTATCATGGAGTAGATAGTCACACTATAGATGTACAGTGTAAGAGAGTGAACGTTCAAATCAAAGTTCATCCATATAGCTATAGTTGAATCTTCTTAAAAGACAGGTGCTTTATGTGTAATTGAAACGTGAATCCTATCGTGAACGTGAAAATCTATCAATATATATGCTTACCAGGACCTGGTAGAAAACCAGCGAAAGGGTCCACAGACCAGACGTACACTACTTGTTCCACGTATCTCAAATGTGGGTTCTCCAGTTATTGGGTCACCTCTCCTGGGTGTTGGAGCAATCTCCGGGATGTGGATCATGGTTACTTATCCATAATGGAGGGCTCTGTGGCTGATTGGGTATGGCACTTCCTATTGGCAATAACAGGTTTCCCGATTGATGTGCCTGCTTTCCTTTAAGCCGAATTCCACTTCTAGAGAGTCCGCTCCACTCCCTCGTCACACCATAGCCATAGAATATAGGAGGACAATGAAGAGACCAGTGCTGAGGACAGGAGTTCCAGACCCCCGATTCTGCAGGGTGTCACACCGGCTCTCTCCTCCTCACAGCCGCATCCTCAGAGGATGTGGCTGTGAGGAGGAGAGAGCCGGTGTGACAGAGCAGATGTGACAGAGCAGATCACAGGTCAGGGTAAAGAGCCAATCACAGTGGCTCCTTACCATGTGATCAGCTGTGTACAATCACAGCTGATCACAATATATACACACTTGCTGGTTATCGGCATTCCTTTCCTCAAGCTGTCACAGCGTGAGGAGAGAGCTGGTAATCAGCCAGTGCGAAAGCAGACATCTACACTTATAATCAGTGCAACCCCAACAGTGCCCATCAATGCTACCTATCAGTGCCTATCAGTGCTGCCAATCAGGGCCGCCTATCAGTGCTGTCAATCAAGGCCGCCTATCAGTGTCTCCATCAGTGCCCACCAGTGCCACCTCATCCTCTGCCCTGCTGATGCCATCCTCTGCCCCATTGACCACATATGTGGCACTGAGACGAATCATGTCTCAGGGTCTGATGAGGAAGCCACAGCTGTTCACTGTGAACAGCTGCAGCTTCCTCATCAGACCCTGAGACAAGAACGGTATACCGCGGCTGGGGTGGGACAAATTTAGATGGGTGGGGCGCCCGATTTTAGTCTTGCCAAGGATAACACAAAACCAAAATACACACCCCTGCACCTACCCATTCTTCTGCTGTAAAGTCACACAGCTCTGGCACCAAGTCCACCGGCATTTTGTAACAACGTTCACTTGTGGCCGGAGTGTCTTCTACTTCTCAATGTCGACTGATCTGGCTGTAGCACCCTCTACATTAGGTAGGTGCTAGGTTGAGGATTTTTTGTTATTGTAGACAAAATTTAGGCAGGCTTGGCTGCTGCCAGGCCTGTTTGTTTTTGCTCTGGCCAGGGGAGTGGCCCAGGGAGTGGCTGGTGTCTGCAGGTGGTGACACCCCTTGGTTAGCCCCTCCTTCAGTTTTCAGAATGTTCTGGAAAGAGTGAGTGTGGAAGAAGAGAACTGCTGGGCATTTAGGAGGCCCTAGCCAATCCCCAACCTGGATTGACAGGGGGCAGGCCTTCTCAAATAGCCTGGGTCAGCCCGGTTTGGAAGGAGAGTTCTGGTGGAATTTGGGAGATTGAGATGGCATACTGCAGGCTGTCAAGGGCCTTGAGGGAGTCCCCAGTCTGGGGGGGGTTGACCTCGGCCCGGGGCTCAGGTGCATCCAGGAGGAGTGAGATCTTGGAGGAGAGGCACATGAGGGAGCAAATGAAGGGCAGCAGGAGAAGTGTACAGCCAAGAGGGTCTCCAGGAGGAATCCACTGGGTGTTGGTGAGTGATACAGCCCAGGGAAGTGGAGATGCACTCTGTAGCAGATTGAGAGGAAGAAAGTCTGGAAGAGGTGCAGGAAGAGACTGGTACATTGGTGTCCCTGGGCAGTGTGCAGTTGTTTGCAGTCAGGAGGACTGGTGAGGCCTGGAGGACGGGCTGGGAGCAGTAGTACATCGTGGCTAGCTAGCACCAATGCGTTGAACTTTCTACACTACAGGGGCCCGTGGTCACTGCCTGTAAAGGGCGGTTGCGGAAGTCTGCGCAGAGTAAAAGCAGGCCTCAACATGTGCTAGCTAGGCCAGAGAAGCAAGAGTTGTGCCGGAGAGAGGATCAAGGAGACGTTTGAGAAGCAAGAGTTTCTTCTGGAGGAAGAAGGAGAAGTGTATATACTGAGTGGTATATAGAGGTCCCAATTAAAGAACTGTTGATCCGTGGGCATCCCATATTCATCCCTTACCCCATCCAAGTTGAATCCCCTAATTAAAAAAAACAAAAAACAAAGAACCAGCCTGTTTTCTGAGCAAGGAGTGTGATTGAGGGCAAAGTGAGCAGGTGAACCACTACTTCCAGCAACCCCCACGGGGGCATGGCTACATGTCTCCTAACTCTATAGAAGTCTATGTGGTCCTACTGTGCAAGTGTAGGAAGTGGGACGCAGGCCCAACATTTGGTGACAGTGCATCTGGTCTCTTCTGCAAGTGATCTTTGCAGATACCAGTAATCACCTCCCAGTACAAGAAGTGTCTCTTAACTCATAACTTATTTGTAGCTTTTATATGTCACATGATCTAATAAAGAGAGTCACAAATAAGTTACTAGTGACAGGAGACTTCCTTTGCTGGGATCTGAGCCGTGGGAGATGAAAGTGGAGGATTCCTTTAAATATGCCGGAGTAAAGTTGCAACATTGAGTTTTTAATTGCCTTTTCCTGTGTTGTTACTAACTATATTTTTCACTTGAAAACCCTTGTATATAGGTTCAGGATTGGAGGAAACCCAAGCCATTTTCCAGAAAACAGGTAAACCAGACACAACAAAATGTGGTCATTTAGATCAAAGCTCTGACCAGATTTCCTATGACCCCGTGTAACCTGATTTGAGCGTTTTCTTACAATATACTGCAATAAATAAATCAAAATGACTTATTTTCAGTTTGCCCTAAGGCATATTCACACCAGACCCTTTTTATGGGGCTTTCTAGTCTGCCTTTGCTTTTCATTAGTAATCATCTACTTTTCATGAATTTATTTTTAATTTTAGAAGTAGCATTGATTTATTTTCTTTTAAAATAATCTGTAAAATTTGAAGACATGTCATGGTGCTTTGAACCACTCCAAGAAAACTCTCATGTATTGACTCCTGTATTGCCATGGGTATGAAGGCTTTCTACCTCTGGGTTTGAAAGGTTCCAGATAATATATAAGAATAGAAATCTCCAGGTTGATGCTATATTTGGACAGCCATTTAGATATGAAAGCTATTAGAAGATGTCCTAAAGGTGGTACTGGTAGGAAGCTGCCTCAGTTAAGATTGTTTGCATTCAAGAGGTTGAAGCTCATAGATCCTTTTATCCACATCAAGAACAAATACTTTAGAGCTAGACAATGTTTTACCCATAGGCAACAGTTTTTTTTTTTAACCCACCCTACTCACCATCTTTTTACTTTGGCATTGAGAAGAATGTAACTCCATGTGGAAGCTCAGGGTCAATGGCTAATACCAGAACTGCCACACAGTCCATAGACAGTGGAAGCTATGACTTGAAGGACTTGTAGCTTGCATAGGATGGCTCCCCTTACTCTTGGCGGCTAATGGAGTTTCAGGGGAGCATAGGAAAAGAAAGTATGCACTGCTGGGTAAGGAGGATTAAATTGCACTTGTTTTTTTCGGGCCTGCAAAGCACAGGCTCACTTTGAGGAAGTGGTTAATTTAAAGCCTAAAGGGTCACAGACAAGACACTAAACATGTCATGTTTGTTGGTTTAGTAATACATATTGTAGATGTAATTATTTAACTGGCTGATTAATGTGTTCTAATTTATTTTGGAAATCCCGCCGACACCAGATGTGCCATGATTGTTAAGGACGCAGTGGCCTCTGGCTACTTAACAACCAGTATTAAAATACCACTAGCTTTCACTAGTATATATGTGATTCTGCTCTTCAAGGTAATCACAGCAGAAGCCGATAAGTAGGTGCTGGCCAATGGATGCCCGCCAGCACCCACTCATTGCCGAGGAGACAGACTGGATGAAGCTCTGCCTATGTAAATAAGGCAGAACTCTGTCCTGTCAGAGGTGATGTGCTGGATTTTTTTCCCTGCAGAGCAGGGAATAAAATCCAGCACATACCTTAGCAGGGGTAGGCAACCTTCGGCCCTCCAGCTGTTGCAGAACTACAAGTCCCATCATGCCTCAGGGAGTAATTGTAACTGCCTGGCTTGCAATGCCTCTTGGGAAATGTAGTTCCACAACAGCTCGAGTGCCGCAGGTTGCCTACCCCTGTCCCTTAGTGAAAGCACCACATAGTACACACAAAAACACTGGTTAGACACACATTTAACCCTTTGATCGCCCTAGATGTTTAACCCCTTCCCAACCAGTGTCATTAGTACAATGACAGTGCATATTTTTAGCACTGATCACTGTATTAGTGTCACCAGTTCCCACAAAGTGTCAAAAGTGTCAGTCAGGCATCATACACATGAGCCGTTGGTTGGTCAACCGAACGGCCAACTTTTTGTCCAAATTGGGCGATGGCGGTTTTTTCTAGCGTACTGACATGAGTCAAGAAATCGGCCAACAAAGCCAAATGTAGTGACGTGTTACGAGCATATCACGAGGAAGTTCAGGTGAATGTGATTTGTGAATTACGAACACAGGTTACATGACCGAACATTTCCATGAGTGTTTGTACTTCCAACTTTTTGTTGGCCAACTTCTGTACACACGAGCCAACAATCGGCCAATGCCTTGTTGGCCAACACAAGCTTTATAGTCTCGTCGTCCAACTTCTGTTGGATGAAAAATGGAAATCGGCTGTAGAATCGTGCCTACACACAATCGAATTATTGTTAGCCAACATTTGGACCGTGTGTATGGGCCTTTAGTGTCAGATTGTCAGCCGAAATATCACAGTCCCGCTGTAAGTTGCTGATCCCCGCCATTACTATTATAACAATAAATAAATAAAAATTCCAGTATATATACCATAATATGTAGACACCATAACTTTTGCACAAAGCAATCAATATACACTTATTGGATTTTTTTTTACCAAAAATGTGTAGCAGAATACATATTGGCCTAACTTTATGAAGAAATTTAGATTTTTTATTGGCTATGTAAAAAATACCGTTTTTTTTTTCTTTAAATTGTCGTTCTTTTATTGTTTATAGCGCAAAAAAATGAAAAACCCAGCGGTGATTAAATACCACCAAAAGAAAGCTCTATTTATGGGAAAAAATGCCATAAATTGAATTCATCTACAGTGTTGCATGACCGCGCAATTGTCAGTTAAAGTAATGCAGTGCCGTGCAGCAAAAAATGGCCTGGTCATGAAGGGGGGTAAATCTTCCAGAGGTCAAGTGGTTAACCACTTAAGGACCGGAAGAATTTTTCATGTTAGAACCAGAACACTCTTTGCGATTCGGCACTGCGTCGCTTTAACTGACAATTGCGCGGACGTGCGACGTTGTACCCAAACAAAATTGACGCCCTTTTTTCCCACAAATAGAGCTTTCTTTTGTTGGTATTTGATCCCCTCTGCGTCATTTATGAACACCACTAGTAACAAAAAAAGAGCGACAATTTTGAAAAAAAACCAATATTTTTTACTTTTTGCTATATTACATATCCAAAAAAAACATATAAAAAAACGAATTTATTCATCAGCTTTGGCCGATATATATATTCTTCCTCATATTTGTGATAAAGAAATCACGATCAGCGTTTATTGATTGGTTTGCCGGGTTTACAAACCATGAGAATTCATTTATGGCTATATTTTTAATAGCAATGGCGGTGATCTGCAATTTTTATCAGGACTGCGATATTGCAGCGGACATGTCGGACATTTTTGACACTTTTTTGGGACCAATGACATTTATACAGTGATCAGAAATGTAAATATCCACTGATTACTGTATAAATGTCATTGGTAGGGAAGGGGTTAACCTGCAGGGGGAGATCTAGGGGTTAACTGTGTTCTCTAGGCGTGTTCTAACTGTGAGGGGGCTGGGCTGCCAGGGGCATAAGAGATCTAACTGATCCCTGTGACAGGGATCAGTAGATCTCTTGCATGCCGCCTGACAGAGCAGGGAACCGCCGTGTTTACATTGTTTTTCTTCTGTGCCAAGCAATCGCGGCTCACCGGTGGGCATCGAGTCCTCCCGAGCCGTGGCCACACTGCTGGAGAGTGCAGCCGGCACGAAAGCTTTACTAAAAAACGATACCTTAACCGGTTTCCGACTGTCTCATGTACATTTACTGCTGCAGCGCGAATCGCAGTCTACAAACAGTGGCTCGCGCATATGCGGCTAGCGGGCGGAAGCGCGAGCCGCCATTTATAGATGGCGATTCATGCTGCAGCACCACTCTGCAGCAGTAAATGTACGCGAGCCGGTCGGAAACCAGTTAAGGTATCGTTTTTTTAGTAAAAAATGTTTGAAAAATGCTAAAGAGTATTTTACTGCGGATCTTAACCACTTGTGGACTGCACACTGTAGTTTTACTGTTACTGTGGGGGGTTGGCTGCACAGAATCACGTGTATATATACATATATACTGTATATATATAATATGTGATTTTGAATATCTGGGTAGGGGGCGCGCGCATGCTCGCAGGGCCGGCTCTACCAGTAGGCGGAGTAGGCGGCCGCCTAGGGCGCACTGCCGCCTAGGGCACCTGTCACTGGCTGCTCTGCATTGATTCATGTAAAGACTTAAGCCTCGTACACACGGGGCGACGATCGTGTTCAACACGTCGTACTCACGACCGTTGCATGCAGAATCGATCGTCTGTGGCGGCGCTTTCAACAGTTGAACGTACGACGGTCGTTCGTGGGAGTTGTATGTGCAGACTAGAAAACTTGGTCGTGTCAACAAGCTTGCATACGACCGTGTGTAGAGCAGCTGTGTTCAACAAAGTTGTATTGTGCTAAACACGCATGCGCCAAGTCCACTTTCAACTAACATGAAATTAGAAAGGAGCCCAAAAGGTGACGCTACTTCCTCATTATACGCTCGTTCGCGTCATCACGTTCGGCCGGCCGCAAGTTGTATGTACGACTGTCGTGTGCATGTCAGTGGGCTACATACGACCGTCAATGTACGATTCAACACGGTCGTGCGCACGATCGTCGTCCCGTGTGTACGAGCCATTACACTCTCTAACTGAGATAATGAGATTGTATTATCACATGTCATTTGCAAATGTATATAGAAATAGTGACTGATCTGCCAAATACCCCCCGCCCCCAACACCCATGAGGCTGTATTTGATGGGCACAGGTGAAGCTGTATTTGATGGGTGCAGGTGAAGCTATATTTGATGGGCACAGGTGAGGCTGTATTGATTGGCGCTGGTGAAGCTGTATTTGATGGGCGCTGGTGAGGCTGCATTTGATTGGCACTGATGAGACTGGGCAGGGAGAATGGGGTGGAGTCAGGGGTGAAGCCAAGCGGGGCAGCAAAATGAGGTTTTTGCCTAGGGTGTCAAAAATCCTTGCACCAGCCCTGCATGCTCGTCCACCCGGCTATGCTGTCACTAGCTCCAGCAGATGCCGATTACAAGTTTCCGGCCAATGATATATGCCCGGGACCCACCAATTGGTGGAGTGAGTGACAGGAGAGATCTCTGTGTAAGTAAACAACACAGAGCTCGCTACTGGTAGCGGATATGTGCCAGTTTGTGTTTCCCCACAAAGCAGAGAATAAAAACTGTCACATCCCTTAGTAAAAGCACCACACAGTAAATACACTTGTTAGGCACACAGTTAACCCTTTGATTGCCCCAGATGTTAACCCCTTCCCAGCCAGTGTCAGTGTATTTTATTAGCACTGATCACTGTATTAGTGTCACTGGAGATGTGAGAGGCAGTTAGCTAGTTTCCAGTATCAGATAGCCCGCCATACTATCACAGTCTCGCTATAAGTCACTGATCACCGACATTACTAGTATAAAAAAAAAAAAAAGAAAAGTTCCAGTATATATCCCATAGTTTGTAGATGCTATAACTTTCACACAAACCAATAAATATACGCTTATTGGGATTTTTTTTTTTCAACAAAAATATGTAGCAGAATACATTTTGTCCTAAATGTATGAAGAAATATGATTTTTAAAATGTTTTTTTATTGGATATGTTTTATAGCAGAAAGTAAAAAAAAATGGGTGTTTTCCTTTTTTCAAATTGTTGGTCTTTTTCCTTTTTGTAGTACAACAAATAGAAAAACCCAGCGGTGATCCACTAAATACCACCTAAAGAAAGCTCTATTTGTGGGAAAAAAATTAAATACATTTGGTTTGAGTACAGTGTTTCATGACTGCGCAGTTACCAGCTAAAGTAGCAAAAAATGGCCTGGTCATGAAGGGTATAAAATCTTCCGGAGGTCAAGTGGATAAAGAGGTAGATAGATACCTTTTTGTGAATGGAGCACTGTGTTTTTTAACTATTCCTTGAGCAGTATTCAGCACTCACCAACCACTGGAGGAGCATGAAAAAGAGGACCTATGATGTCACACAACCTGAAAGAAGGTGACTGGAAAGATATGTATAAAGGTCTTTTGTAAAAAATCTAAAGTGTGGGGGTATCCAAGGGGGTGGAGGGCTGGAAATGGGGGGGGACTTGTTTTCATTTTTTTTTTACAGATCTGCATTTCTGTTCAGCCACTGCTGTGATTTTCATACCTGTGCTTCACTGTCTAGGCAAGCAGGTGGCACCACTATTTCCTGTTTCTTTTTTGAAGTTCCCTGTGCCACCTCCCTGATCACTGGACAATAAACGAGTGGTGAGTCAATGCTGATTCAATGTCCAATGGCCAGGCAGATGAGAAGGGAAGCTGCAAATTTGAAATAAGAGTCACTAAACATAATTACAGATATTTAAAAAGGTAAACTATATCATACAGTATATAGGTCATTTCAGCTGTGAATTCAGTAGTTTCCTGTGAGTTGCACAAACTCAGTGCTGCCTTTCAATTTAGAAAAAAATCTCTGATAAAGTACTGTAGATGTAAACCCAATCACTAAAATCTCAAATAAGATTTAACATATTAATGCAATTTCAAGAGTACATTTTAACCCTTTTGCTGCCACCGATGTACATGGTACGGCTGCATCCACCATGAATATCTGACAAACCGACTGTCAGGTAGAAGCAATCCAGCAGCTGTGCAGTCACTATATTGCTTCCAAACACCCCCAATAATGGTTGCCCAACCTCCCATGCATGCCACCACCATGTATGCTGTGAGGCTGTGGCAGAAACTGATTTAAGTCTATCTTTCCAAAACAAATAATAAATACACATTTCTTTGCAGGTAAAAAATCTGCATTTATTATTTATTTATTTAACCACAGCCCCGGAAGGATGTCCCACTTTAGGACCAGAGCACTTTTTGCGATTCGGCACTGCGTCGCTCTAACTGATAATTGTGCGGTCATGCAATGTTGTACCTAAACTAAACTGGCTTTTTTTCCCCCACAAATAGAGCTTTCTTTTGGTTGTGTTTGGTCACCTCTGCGTCACTTCTGATCACCGCTATAAACAAAAAAAGAGTGACAATTTTGAAAATAAAAACAATATTTTTTACTTTTTGCTATAATAAATGTCCAAAAAAACAAATTTATTTATCAGTTTTGGCCGATTTATATATATACTTCTACATATTTGTGGTATAAAAAAAAAAAATCGTGATCGGCATTTGATTGGTTTGCACAAAAGTTGTGTTTACAAACCACGAGAATTAATTTATGCTGTTTTTACCCTTTTTTTTTTACTCATACTGGCGGCGATCTGCAATTTTTATCAGGACTGCGATATTGCGGTGGACATGTCGGAGATTTCTGACACTATTTTGGGACAATTGCCATTTATACAGTGATCAGAAATTTAAATAGCCACTGATTACTGTATAAATGTCATTGGCAGGGAAGGGGTTAACCTGCAGGGGGCAATCAAGGGGTTAACTGTGTTCCCTGGGCATGTGCTAACTGTGTGGGAGCTGGGCTGCCAGGGACATAAGAGATCTAACTGATCCAGATGACAGGGATCAGTAGATCTCAGTCATGTCACCTGACTCAGCAGGGAACCGCCGTGTTTATATCGGCGGCTCCCCGCTTTTCTTTTCTAACAGGCAATCACGGGTCACCGGCGGACATCAAGTCCGCCTGACCCATGGCACCGCTCAGGGACCGTGCGGTGGGCACGAGAGCGCGGCGGCCTGCGCTCGCCCCCTAGCTACGCGTGCATGGATTGCCGTTTATAGACAGTGATTTGCGCTACACTGCCACTCTGCAGCAGTAAATGTACGCGACGCGGTCCGGAACTGGTTAAGAAGCCTATAAAGCATTGCAGATCACAGGTGCAATCTCCGGCTCTTGTAGACTGTCAGTGTATCTGTCTGCTTGTACCTTGTATGGACAGGCAGTTACACAATGACAAGAAGACTCAATGAACTACCTAGAGCACTCACTAGTACCTTGGTAGTTTATTGAGAACTAAAAGCTGTTAGCCGCAAAGGCTGTCAGTACTTGTAGTTCATTCATTCACAGATCTCGGTGAATGAATGACGCGGCCATGTGGATGGAGTGTTACCCTATAAATGGGTGGAACATGTAACATGTTCCCAAAGGTGATCCTTTAAAGTTACACTAAAGCACCTAAAATCTCCACCAAATTTTTGAGGCCCCCACCGCCACATACACACACGCGCACAAACGCAAATGCATGCTTTGGGGCGCCTAGGCCTGAAAACATCGATTGTGCTACACAGTGGCGGCTGGTGAAGTTTTTGGATGGGGGCGCCAGGCCCCGCCCTTCCTTTTGACCCCTCCTACTTCTAATAAGCCCCACCCCTTATAGAATCCACCCACTCCGTCCCCTGTATTCTCCCCAGTTTTCCTTCCCGCCCCGGACCGCGGGGGTAGGTTTTTGAAGTGGTCGGCGGTGACACATCGTGTTAGCTACAAAAGTCCGGATCCGCGGGGTTTCGTACGTAAACGCAAACACGCGCACACACATACACCGCCACCCCCGGAGTTTTTAAACCACCTCTAAAATCCACGAAATCACATTGAAATTTCCTAGTGGAAACCCTTGTACAATGTACAAGGTGGGTAAATATCCCATTGTGAGGTAGGTGTACCGGCGCAGTAAGTAAGTGGCTCTAGACACTTACTTACTTGATGTTCATGACTGTCGGAAACGC
>BLSH010022783.1:1777672-1788062 GCA_018402905.1 Glandirana rugosa
ACGTTTGACGGGGGTGGACACAATAACCGACGTTTGACGGAGGTAGACACAATAACCGACGTATTCACTGGGGTGGACACTATGACCGACGTTAAATGGGGGTGGACACTATGACCGACGTTAAATTTTGCAGCCAGTGACACAGGTGGGGGCAGTTTGCAGCCAGTGACACAGGTGGGGGCAGTTTGCAGCCAGTGACACAGGTGGGGGCAGTGTGCAGCCAGTGACACAGGTGGGGGCAGTTTGCAGGCAGTGACACAGGTGGGCACAGTTTGCAGGCAGTGACACAGGTGGGCGCAGTTTGCAGGCAGTGACACAGGTGGGCAACATTGCAGAGTTCCCCCCCCCCCCGCACTTACCCCATCCAGCAGGCAGGATTGTTGCAGAGATTCGGCATACAGGGAGCGCACTGAGTCTGCAGAGTTCGGCACACGGAGAGTGGCTGTCCCCCCTCGTCGGTCCCCGGCGGTCATAGTCTCTGTGGGAGCGGAAGTCACTTCCGCTGCCACAGTGACCCGGCCCTGCATCCAATCACAATGAGCGGAGGCTCAGGGCAGCCAATCAAGCTATGCAGTGTGCGCCTGTTCAGCGCACACTCATAGCTTTTAATGGCCAACCAATAGGCTCACTAGGAGCCAAAAAAAACAGTCAATGCACCGGCGCCACCTGCAGGGGGGCGGGGCTGTCTTTTTTTTTTTCTTCTTCTTCTCTAGCTGGCGGGGAGGCGGCGCCCTAGCGCCCCCACACACCAGCCGCCACTGGTGCTACACATGTTACATATCGCCACGCACGCTGGATTGAGAGCGATAATTATAGCACCAGAGATCCTTGGTAACTCTAAACTAATCAGCTGTAGGAGTTTTTAAGGTGTTGCCTCTGGAAAATATAGAGTATTGAAGTTTGTCATCGTTTCACGGGCACAAACAATTTTAAGGTTTGACATGTTGGGTATCTATTTATTCGGCACAACCTCATCTCTTATTACATTGGGTAATTTGTTGTGCCTGTGTACCCTAAAATTAACTTTGTATTGTGTATTGTTTACTAAAATTTCCTAAAACATTGCGTTATATTGTGTAACATAAAAAAATGTTATTCTCTAGGGTGTCTGCTTTCCATAAAGATATAATGTTTGGGTGTTTAATGCAATCTTCAGTTCTAAAATGGTTTTAAACATGTGGGCAAAAAAACGCAAAAAAGGCTCTGTCAACAAAGGGTTACATCTGCAGCTTTCATCAAACAATACCTGGCGATCCTGCCATGAAGGTCCTTCTTCAGGTACTTCCTGTTATGGAGTGACACTGCTTCTCTCGACTGCTCCGCTGTGCTGTCACACCACAGGGGCTTCAAGCAAATATTATAAGGACTATTGCAGAGGTATGGTTCACTCAGTGTTGCCAACCTAGCAGATTGAAATTTACTGACATGACACCCAAAATTTACTGGCATGGCCAAGATTTTGCTAGCATTTCCAAAACTTACAAAATTACAGTTTTCAGTGCAAATTTAAGCAGTATCTAAGCTACAAACAAGTACAATATACAATTAGCAATGTGATTTAGGGTAGATATTAAGGCAAAAAACATATTTCTTATTTTTGATATAGTAAGTAAGTAACTCAGGAACAGGACTCACGAGGGCAAGAAATTAGAATGGGCAGCACAGACATGGAATTGACTCGCAAAGGGACACTGACAGCAATGTGCTGCAACACAGATGATGATGAAACCTCACCGACATGACACGTCCCCTCCTAAGTCACAGTGACAGTCTCTCTCCATGCGAGGTGGTCCCTTCCATCCCTTCTAGTCCAAACAGCACTGACGGCTTGCCTTGCCCCCGTCCCACAGACACTCACACGAGGCTCCGGCCACTCAGCTCAGCTCCCTTGCACCATGACATCGCACGACACGCGCAGGCAGAGCCTCCGCCAGACCCTCCCCCAGCCGGCGCCGCCTGAACCCCCTGTAGCATGCACTCAGGTGGTCTTAACCGACTGGAACTGTGCATGCTGAGCGTCACAGCCATATTTTTTTTGTACTGCCAACCTTTTCCCAACACTGGCATTTACTGGCAGAAAAAAAAGTGCCTGCTTTTTACTTGCTGCTAGTAAAAATACGGTTGACAGCACTGGGTTCACTGTTGTCAATGTCAGGAAATCCGTCATGAGAAATGCCATGCTGGAATGCATGAACATAGACAGTATAGCAAACAGTGCATGCATTTAGAAATGGATCAGCAGTCCTCAGATGCTACAGAGGCCAAAAGAAGGCGAAAACAGCTTAAGTAAAAAAAAAAATTGCCAATCATTTATGACGCAGAGAGCATTAGCAAACGTAATGTCATTCTTTAGCGTTTACATCTACTTTAATTCTTTGTCCACAATATCAGTTGGTTTTGTCATTTGCAAACCTTTCACTGTATCAAGTGTTAAAAAATTAAAAAAACGTTTACATAATATCAGATTGTGTTTGCACTAAACCAGGTACTACCTGAATATTAAATTGCATGTATTAATATACTGCACAAGATTGTCAAGCTGCAGTATTTCTAGCAATTCTAAGATGTGCACAGACTTCACCAGCAACGTGCTTTTGCTCTTGAAAAGTTTTTTTCTTTTTCGTTTTGCATGATGGTGGTTTAACAATGCCTCACGCCTCCCCCACTGTAATTGCTGCACTGAATCTAACTATCTGCATACAAATCTAGGATTTGGCTCTGTCACAATCCCTCACCTTGGGGGAGAAGCACTCCCTCCTCCTCCTCTACCCTAGCCTGTCTGACAGGAGCTGTGCTCAAAGGACACACCTCTCCTGCCTGCAAGTCTTGCGTTCTACCTGTAAGGCTTCCACTGTAGGACACACATTCTAACAAGGCATAACTCTATTCCGAATAGATATGGAGCAGAGGATTTTCCTGCAGCTCGGGGAAGACGAGGACCCCCAAATCAAGACCACCAAGGCTTAACTAACCTTCCAAGAGCCAACATCCCTCAGGTGAGTTCACCTTTATCCTTTTTTTGTGTATTCGCTAACATCAACCTTTCAGAAAGCTCAGCGATAGGGTTACGTTTAAGCATGAGGCTTAAAAGCACAAAAAGGAATTAAAAGAGGAACTTAGTGCAAGGAATAAAAAAAAGGGGATTGTAGAACAAAGGCACGAGAAAAAAGGGAGCAAGATACAATAGGACAATGTCAGAAGGCACAAGAGAGAGAAAGTGAGAAAAAAGTCAAATAAATTGCTAATTATCATTGCCGGTGGGAGTCCTGCCGTGGCGGAGGATGCTTGGCCTTCAAATGCAAAATAAGTTAAAGAAAATTGGGTAAAGAGTTTAATGACTCCATTCTGCTGCCGATGGGCATTGTTAAAAATTGTGGATTGCCTTAGCTTAAGGCTAAGTAGACCTTGGTAGACCTGAAAACTTTGAGAAGTTGATGTCACGGCTTGGACACTAAGATGGATTTATGTAAGTGAAGGTTGGAGGTTTGGTAAATGTTTGCAGACAGCTTGAAGCAAAAGAATTGCCTGCTCGGTTTTGTAGAGGACAAGGAAACATGCTCTTTCACGTAGGGACACATGTACTTATATTCTAAAGGACAAGCCAATCAACTTCACATCTGGAATGCAAGACCAACTGGCCTCTAGCTATTGGATTTGTTCATTGCTAACCTTTGCTTACAATTTTTTGTTTCTGTGTCAATGGATTTTTTTTTTTTTCTTTGGATGAGTCCTGGTAAATAATAATTAGCAAAAACTGAGCCAACCGGCTACAAGTGTCCTGGATTCTCACAGTTGCTGGTGATGTGTGCGCTGAACATTATGTCCTGGAATAGATGAGGAAGGTAGGAATGCCAGAGAATCCAGTATAATTTGTTTAATGGACCTGATTACAATTAAGCGATGGTTGTGGCACGTGTTACCGTAAGCTGTGGTAGTGTGCATAGAGTTTGTTAGGTTTAGTGTTGGCATGGAAGAAGCATTTCCTTGATCATTTGAATTTAAATAAAAATAAGTGGTAAGATTGTGCTAGAAGAGTGAATATTATTGACATTTTGATTTGGGTAACCTAGCCAACATACAATAGCTAATTTTTTAATGACCTATGCAATGGAGATTGAATAGTTTAATAACATATACAAAAATATATTAAATGAAATGATCTGTAGTAGATGCAAAAATTTTGCATGAGCTAAAATATTTGGACAACGGAAGAAAAAATGATTTGGCTGTACAGGAGCCCTTGGAAAACAACATGACTAAATAACATTTGGGCTATGAGAAATTAGTTGCTTGGGACAATCTGACAGTAATTTGGAAAACAAGTATGTACCATTGATTGGCCAAAATGTTTTCCTATTCATAGGCAGAAATAGTAAGGTTGATGTCAGCCGAGCGTTTTTAAGGGCCCATTCTCATCTCTACATTGTGGTGACGCATATGTTACAGAGTGCATTTATGCAATTTTGCACAAAACATGCATTACAAAAATGGTCTTGTGTGATATAAAGCAGTGTTTCCCAACCCAGTCCTCAAGGCACACCAACAGGTCATGTCTTCAGGATTTCCATTATTTTGCACAGGTGATTTGATCAGTTTCACTGCCTTAGTAATTACCACAGCTGTTTCATCTGAGGGAAATCCTGAAAACATGACCTGTTGGTGTGCCTTGAGGACTGGGTTGGGAAACACTGATATAAAGCATGTTAGGATGCATCGGCAGTCCATTTATTTTGTACGGGTGTCTTAACGCAATGCATATTAGGCCCCTTACACATTGGCGCCTCCGCTAAGCAGAATCTGCTTGCTCAGCGGTGGTATCCCTCCGCTGATCCCTGCTGAGCAGGTGAATCACAGATCCTGTCCCGCTCTCCTCTATGGGGCAACTGGATGGAAACGGACCCCCTGTCCATTTCCATATGATGCCATCCGATACCTCCGGAATGATTGGGAATAGGACCACCATCCGTCTGTTTTTGGCAGACAGGATCGGATCCGATGGTGGCGTGTATTAGCGGACATGTGTTCACTGACATCTGCCACGCCATAGAAGAGACTGGAGGATCCGAAGAGGTCCGCCTGAAAAACTGACAGGTGGACCTGATCGGACAGCCAGTGTGAAAGGGGCCTTAATGAGTGACATATTGGGGGTTATTACTAAAGCTGGAGAGGGCAAAATCTGGTGCAACTCTGCATAGAAACCAGTAAGCTTCCAGGTTTTATTGCCAAAGTTTAATTGAACAAGCTGAAGATAAAAGTTGATTGCCTGTTATGCACAGCTGCATGAGCTTCTGAGTGCACCGGTTTTAGTAAATCTACCCCAGGGTGTGTTAACCACTTGCTTACAGGGCACTTAAACCCCCCTCCTGCCTGGACCAATTTTCAGTTTTCAGCACTGTCACTCTTTGACAATTGCGCGGTCGTGCGACGTTGTACCCAAACAAAATTGATGTCCTTTTTTCCCACAAATAGAGCTTTCTTTTGGTGGTATTTGATCACCTCTGCTTTTTTTTATTTTTTGCGCTATAAACAAACAAAGAGCGACGATTTTAAAAAAAGAACAAATTTATTCATCAGTTTAGACCAATATATAGTCTTCTACATATTTTTGGTTAAAAAAATCGCAATCGGCGTATATTGATTGGGTTGCTGAAAAATTATAGCACCTACAAACTATGGAAATAGGTTTATGGCGTTTTTACTGGTAATGGCAGCGATCTGCGATTTTTATCGGGATTGCGATATTGCGGCGGACATGTTGGACATTTTTGACACTTTTTTGGGACCAATGACATTTATACAGCGATCAGATCTAAGAATAGACACTGATTACTGTATAAATGTTATTGGCAGGGAAGGGGTTAACACTAAGGGGGCAGTGAAGGGGTTAAATGTGTTCCCTGGGTGTGTTCTAACTGTGGGGGACGGGGGGGGGGGCTAACAGGGACATAACAGATCTAACTGATCCCGATCACAGATATCAGTAGATCTGTCGTGCTGCCCCTCACAGAGCGGGGAACCGACGTGATTACCTCAGCGGTTCCCCGTTCTGGCTCTCTGTGAGGAGATCGCGGGTCTCCAGCGGAATTGAGTCCAGGGATGTGCGCGCGCACAGCACGAGCAAAAGGGGAGGATGTCTATTGACGGCCTCCCGGCAAAGCAGATCCACGCTGTAGCCGTCAATCGGCTATGGCGCCGATCTGAAGTGGTTAATAAACACGCTTTAAAAGAGAAGTGTAGGGTATGAATAAAAACATTCATACTTACCTAGGTGGATGCAGCATCCATCCAAACTCAGCAATCAAAGACCACTGGTTGCTCAGTACTTGGTGTTCAGTGAGCAGAGAGCCAGGCACTGGCTCTCAGCACTTCACCCCTTCCAGCACTCACTGGAGAACCCGGGCAGGGGGCAGGAGCATCTGGCTCAGGCTCTCAGCAGTGCACTGAGAGGCTGAGCCAGCTGTAGCTGTTGGTACATTTATTTTATTTATTTATTTCAGGTACTTATATAGCGCTGTCAATTTACGCAGCGCTTTTACATATACGTTGTACATTCACATCAGTCCCTACCCTCAAGGAGCTTACAATCTAAGGTCCCTAACTCACATGCATACACATATTAGGGGCAATTTTAGACAGGATCTAATCAACCTACCAGCATGTTTTTGGAGTGTGGGAGGAAACCGGAGTACCCGGAGTAAACCCACGCAGGCACAGGGAGAACATGCAAACTCCAGGCAGGTAGTGTCGTGGTCGGGATTCGAACCTGCGATCCTTTTGCTGCCAGGCGAAAGTGCTACCCACTACACCACTGTGCCGCCCACATGCATCTGGGTGGATCCCAACATTAAAGTTGGGATCTCTGCAGAGTCTGGAACAGCTGAGTGATGTCAGCCATCAGCGAAATTTAGCCTGTTAGCTGAATACAGGTCACAGGAGTGCAGATCTAAGTGTACTCCTGTGATCCCCAGGATAAGTAGGGCCAAAATAGCTTTGGCCCTACTTCTTTTTAAATGTACTGTAAAGAAGTGAATGGGTGCTAAAGGTTGTGCAGATGTGTAGATCATCTACCTACTTCTGCAGCTGCTGAGTACATTTGGACAGGGAATACTCTTAAATACCGGTTGAATAATTATTGGGAGATTAGTCATATAATAGGGAGAGCAATCTTCATAAAAGTCTATGCTAAAATGATATGGCTCGGTAAGGTTTAAAGTGGAGCTGAATATTCAGCATATCCTAAGAGCAGCTGCAGTGATGTGCACAGAATACTTCAGCCTAGTACAATGAGATTATCGGACGAAAGATCGTCCATTTTTTTTTTTTTTTTTGCATGCTAGTCTCCATATCGAAAATGAATAGGTTACTAAAGTATGGAGATTCTTGTATGATAGAATACAAATTCAAAAGTGATGTAATTGTATTGTATTTTCAGACTAAAACTGTACTGTTCAAACAAAACTCATACGATTTGGTATCGTACGAGAAAAATATTTGTGTTTGTCCTTTTGGATAATTTTGGACGAAAACTGTGTACCAACGATCAGATTATGGTGTGATCGCTTTGAAAGTGGTATTTTGTGTACAATATTCTGATCTTGTGTATGGGGCTTTAGCTCCTAGTTTGTTCTCCTTCAGTGATGCTAGGTCTGTGTCCTCTGCCATCTTCTGCAGAGTATAGCTGTACATAGTAACCAATGTGTGCATTAGTTTTAGTAGATATTCCCGTGTCTGTATTGCACACTGCATTGCACTGGCACTGTGCTGTCAGTGTACAATTTTTAAAATTTTGCCAACAGGAAAAGAAAAGAGTTCTTCGGATATACAAAGCTCTTATGCCATAAAACTTCACCTGCTAACAATGTTTCAGATTTTCTTAGTTTAGCTTGGCTTCAGATATGTCCCAATTTTATGTTTTAGGGCCCAAGCACACCTTTGTGATGCTTTAACTTATGTTATGTATGTTAGCGTGTTATGGTGCGATTCATTTTGTGGAAGGCGACATGCAATAACACCTTTATTCAATGCACAGGGATGGGCAGGTCTAAATGGAAAACTTGTACAGAGGAAGTATGGAGGCTGCCAATATTGACCTCTACTTGTCAAAAGTTTAGTTGCCTGGCTGTCATGCTCATCCATCATCTTTTATACTTTCTCAGTCACTAAACTAGGATAAGAATGTGGATCAGGAATCCTGACCTTACTGATCTTAAAGTGTTACTAAACCCACCACAGTAAAATCAGTCTGTATATGCAGCATAGCATGCTTGTTATACTCACTGTGGAACTTAAGGGGCTAATCCTCACCATTGTGTAAAAAAGGCAGTTTTATGCACAGATCCTTCAATCCTGCACTGTCTATCTTGGGAAGGCCAGCTAACACAGGCAGGGAAGCTGACCTGCACATGCTCAGTTGTGTCTTTTATGCTGGAGAGAATATTTACTTGCCAGGTCACATGATATTGACATCACACATGTGGGCGTATATACAGGCTGTAGTGGAAATCTCCTCTTACCTGAACTCTCAGCACTGGAGAAACTGTGCAGTTTATCACTGACCGTGATATACAGATCATCCAAAAAGGTATACAGTGGGCATATTTTAATGTAAAAAGAAGATGTATAAGCTGTGGGCACTGTCGGGGGGGGGGGCAGATTAACTATTTTCATATTACTGGGTTTAGTAACACTGCTTGTTCCATGTCAAATTCCCAGAGATGGCCAGGCAGCTAAAACTTCCAGAAGGATGTCAGCATTAGCAGCCCTTGCATTACCCTCAATACAGTAAAAAATGTGGAAAACTGCCACGACAAAAATATATAGGCTGCAATTACTTATTATTCATTTGGAATATACTATTTGTCTGGTTTTTCAAAAAGCTTTGTGAGTTACTGATCTGGAACAAGGATGTAGCAAGCAAACCCAAAAAGTAATCAGACCTTTTGCACCCTATTATAGTTACATAGTTGTCAAGTGTTCCTGTTTCTGCAAATGCACCCCCATTTGGTAAATTGCCCCATCATGTCCCGTGGAATTGCCCCTCCAGGAGGGGACAGCAGGTAAGCTGCCTTGAAAGGTAACATACAAAGCACATGACCATTTTATATTACCTCTCTGCCAATCTCTCCACTGGCTTCCACTCACCCAACGTATAAAATTCAAAGTACTAACAATAATTTACAAAGCCATCCACAACTCTGCCCCAAGCTACATCTCTAACCTAGTCTCAAAATACCAACCAAGCCGCCCTCTTAGGTCCTCCCAAGACCTCCTGCTCTCTAGCTCCCTTGTCACTTCCTCCCATGCTCGCCTCCAGGATTTCTCAAGAGCTTCTCCCATCCTTTGGAACTCCCTACCCCAATCAGTCCGACTATCTTCTAATCTATCCATCTTTAGGCGATCCCTGAAAATATTTCTCTTTAAAGAAGCCTATCCTGCTTCTACCTAATACTCTTTCTTTCTACATCAGCTCATCCCCCACAGCTATTACCTTTTGTATCAATTGACCCTCCCTCTTAGATTGTAAGCTCTAAGGAGCAGGGCCCTCTGATTCCTCTTGTACCAAATTGTGATGTAACTGTACTGTCTGCCTTCATTTTTGTAAAGCGCTGCGCAAATTGCTGGCGCTATATAAATCCTGTATAATAATAATAACTATTGCAGGGAAATGTCCTTTAAATTTTTCTGAGAATTTTGTCAATTATGTAACTATAGTATATTGCAGAAAATAAGGCTTTCTCTAAAATTGTGTCTAAACAATTACAAATTGTTTACAGATAAAAAACTGCCCCAGCAGACAAATACTTACGGAATATCAGGTTTGGGCGAATCCTATTGTTCTTGAGTTGTCGTGGTAAGCGGGCAATACATGTATGGGCATCTCATCAGAAAGATCAGAAGTTCTTCTATTTGGGTTCCCTGAATGGGCTCTGTCATAAGAAAAGTATAGCGGCTGCCAGGGGCGTCGCCAGGGGGTGGCTATGGGGGCTGGAGCCCCGAGTCCCACGCCCTTAGCCCCGAGCCTCCCGAGGGGCCCTTAATGGCGGCGTCAGGTCACCCGCCCGGCGGGCTGCCCGCCCACTGGACTGCGGCGGTAATTCCCGGGGAGCCCTCCGAGCCCCGATTCCCGCACCCTGAGCCCCGAGGTCGGGGGTATCGGTGGGGGACCGCTGCGGGGACCGTCGGCGATATGAAAAGAATACTGTCTCGGGTAAGTCCCTTGGGTTTATCTTCTTGAAGACTAGAAAGACTACTCTACGGGTATGTACATAACGGGCGAATGGTGCTGTTGAGTTCTTGTTATCCTAAGCGGGTTTGGACTATAAGGCATTCATAAACAGACGACCCCGTCAAAAAATAGACATTTGTTAAACATTAACAAATCTGTGTTAAA
>BLSH010022783.1:1801562-1821347 GCA_018402905.1 Glandirana rugosa
GTCGAGTCGTAGTGTCCCGTGTCATATGTCGAGTCGTAGTGTCCCGTGTCATACTGAGCTGTATACTGTGCCCTGTGATGCTGAGCTGTATACTGTGCCCTGTGATGCTGAGCTGTATACTGTGCCCTGTGATGCTGAGCTGTATACTGTGTCCTGTGATGCTGAGCTGTATACCCCTGACACAATATGTGGAATACAGGGGACGGAGTGGGTGGATTCTATAAGGGGCGGGGCTTATTAAAAGTAGGAGGGGTCAAAGGGAAGGGCGGGGCCTGGCGCCCCCCCATCCAAAAACTTCACCAGCCGCCACTGCCCAAAAGGCCATGTTTTGGGCATTTCTCTTAGATAAAATAGCTGTCCTAAATACAAAGCCATTGACTCTGATTTAAAGCACCTGTGCAAGATAAAGGAAAACCTGCAAACATGGCCTATTGGGGGTACTTGAGGACAGGGTTGAGAACCACTGGTCTAGGAGAACAAAAGAAGGATCTACTTACTTAATCCTCCACTCCTCCCCACAGCTTCTTCCCCATGGTCCAGTGGTCTAGGATCCTGATGTCATCAAGATTAAAGCAGGATCCATAGTTCTGCACTGGTTAGGGTTGCCACCTCATCCCTTTAAACCCCAACACATATGGATTGCACAGGTTCTGAGGCTAATTTAATGCAGATAAGTCACCAAGTGGGTTTAATTACCACCTTAATCGGCCACAGAATCTGTGTAATTAATATGTGTTCGGTTTTAAAGGGATGAGGTGGCAACCCTAGCACTGGTTGTGATGACACCGAGAGACAACCCACTGCCAGAGCATGGAAGAGTGCCATTTGCTTGGTGAGCAGAGGATCATGTAAGCAAAACTCTTTCCCTTTCCCCTAGACAATACAAGCTATTAAACCCTGCAGTGCTTCACTTTTGGTGATAAATAGGAAGGCCTAGGGGAGGAAGGGGATAAGAAAAAGGTATGCTATAATGTGGTCTTTCCAGCTGTTTGCATCTAGATGTGTTCTGAATATGCCTGCAGGCACCTGGTCCTACCTGCTCAACATACCCGGGACCATTTTACTAGGTGCAGAGAACGTAAACTACAGAGCGTCTTATAGCTTGCATAGGATCATTTTTCCTGCTCCTGTCAAGCGAACAAAGTAATAAAAGTTGCTCAAGTCATAATTTAGACACAGTTATGGACTCTCATGATGACAATTTTGTCCCTTGGTGGCTGACCTAGCTTTTTCACATGGAGTGAGTCACATGCTCCTCCATACCCTAAAGTACCAGATATTTCCTTTACCTCTGGCAGCTGCATGGGAGCATAGGAAAGATGAGTAAGTGCTCATAACGACTGAACAAAATGCAATATAGTTGATAGTTTTCCTTTTCTAATCGTATTTTTTTTACAATTCAGTAATGATCTATAGGTGCATGTAGAGTAGGCATATGAGCTAGATACAAACATAGTTGTAAGTCAGCGGCAAAAACATTACAAATCTTTTGGCTGTACAAATGTAGTAAAATCAAAATTGGAGTAACACACTTGTGCAACTTAAAATTCACGCAATTTTTGCTGCGAATAGAAGCAATGCCTGTGTAATCTTGAGGTCTATGGACCTTAAGTCGCATCAAAGTCGGGCCAAAGTAGTGCAGGGACTACTTTGAAGTTGCTGTGACTTGAAGTCGCAAAGATATGAATGGTACTCATTGGCAATCATGGGGTGTGGCAGGATAAGTCGCAAAAGTGTGAAAGGGGCCTAAACCATAGTAACAAATCAGAGTTACTGCATTTGACACATTGTTTCTGTTTTTGTAATATCTGATTGAATAAGCCCAGAAATAAAAGAAACATCTTTGCACATTTCCCATCTGTGACCGTCTCCTGAACTTTTTTCATTTGCAGGTATTGAGGCTGAACGGTTTAATAAGAAATGTAGTCCAGCATATATATTCGTATTAGGAAATGAAGTGTAAAGTGCCATTTACTTCTGATGAAGGATCTGGTGCTAGAAAGTGAGGACATAATTGGAGAAGAAAATCATTTAAATCATTTGGCTTTCTAATGCTAAAGGTAGCCATATTATATAAATGAGTCATTTATAGTGGTGGCACATATGACTGCACACAATAAGTAGAGAAAGTGGAGGTGTTTTCTATAAATGTCAATCTCCTGCTTGTCATGCTGTATGCAGTATGAAAAATGAAAGTTATCATTAACTGCTGGTAACATTCATATTTTCTCCGCTTTTTATAACCTGTTCTCCCAACATGACCCATTCCACAAAATACCTCTGTTTATGAGTTACTTTGCCTTCTGATTGAAACCACTCAGCAATTAACCACTTGACCTCCGGAAGATTTACACCCCCCCATGATCAGGCCATTTTGTGTGATACTACACTGCGTTACCGTAACTGACAATTGCGCTTTCATGCAACGCAGTACCCAATTTAGATCTGTCATTTTTTCCCCACAAATAGAGCTTTCTTTTGATGGTATTTGAGTGATACTGATTTTGGGGAAATTTATCATCAGACACTGAAAGTGACGACAGTGACAATTCTGCAAATGAGCAAATTTCAGGGTTTTTAATTTGAATACATTATTGGATACATTTTATTACTATTATGTAATTATTTTTGTTAATATTTATAGTTATTTATTATATTATAATTTACGATTTCATGTTTCAAACTTTATCATACCCGGGATGTCTACTAGACTGTTGTTTGGACAGATTTAAGTGAGTTATTCCTAAGAATTACAGGCCTACAATATAAAACGCCAAATCTCCATGCAAAATAATGTACAGATTTTAGATGCAAAAATCTGACATAATCACAGCACCTGGGAGGTTAAAGCGGACCTTCAGTAATTTTTTTCAACTTTCCATTCCTTTCTGCCCTTGTTTTAACTTTGGATAGTAAAACATTTTTTTTCTGCCAGCAAATACCTTATACAACCCACTTCCTGTTTATTGCCTGGTCATTGGCCCTGGCTTATGACATCATGCACAGCTCTCTCTCTCTCACTCCCGAGAGAGTTTGCTAGGAGGAGGGGGAGTCATAAGAGGGCCAATGAAAGCTGCAGGGCTGCAGAGCTGGAGGTGTGCCTCTGTGTAAATCCAGGAAGTGAACAGGCAGCTGCCCACAGTTAAAATGGCTGCAGCCAGACTTAGTGGAGGGAGATTTCTGCAGCATATTTGGCAAGTACAGAATCACAGTATATATAAAATAATATGCAAAGTGGTTGGAGAAAGCAAAGATGTTTTTATTACAAATTATGTGTGCAGACTACAGTTCCTTGATGCAAAAGATATTGTAGTGGAAATGTGAAAATCGCATTAAAAGTATTTTAGGGTAAATGTTTCAAGAATCGCTCAGGAGGAATACTAACTAAAATTACAATATACTTCGCCTTTAACATTTTTCACTAGGATGCAAATCATTTAGAGTATGATTACTTCCCATTTGCTGATGAGCAAATTGTAATGCTAGTCATTTAAATCACTGATTATATGTGTAAACAGTAAGCCATCGCTCTGATCATGAGATCATTGATACACATTAGGACAGATCTGACTCTCTTGATTATATTATGACTTTCAAAAATTTCAAAGCTCATGTCAGCTTAGTCTCTCTGTAATTTATCCTATCAAACGCGAAGTGATACATGAGTCACTGTCCCTGCACCTTTGAAGTCAATGCAGCATAATTTGTGTTTGCACTGTGTGATCTGTATCTTTTGCCTAATCCTGTCATCTTGTCTGTGTGTAAGCACTTCCATTTTATCAAAAACGTTTCGTTTGTAGGTCATTGGTTTCCTCCAATTACAGGCTTGTTTATTAAGGCTGTAATAGTGTGTGGGGTGCAGTTAGCAAACACATATTAGTTTACTGAGATGACTATAAATTCTCTATGGCTGATATGGGGTATTGCACTTTGCATAATACTCTTTGCATATTTGGGTCCTTAACTATATTGTGTGTTAAAGTGTTACTAAACCCACAATCGTAAAATCAGTCGGTATATGCAGTAAAGCATGCTTGTTTTACTCACTGTGGAACCTAAGGGTTTAATCCTCTGCAATGTGTAAAAAAGGCTGTCTGTTCCTCCTATTCTTCCACAGTCCCCAATCCATCTCCTGATAGAACAGAGGCTACAGGACAAGCTGCACATGCTCAGTTTAGTGTGTAGTGCTAGAGAGCTGTTTTTCTTGGGAGAGTGCATGTGATCAGCACAGGGCCAATCAACACTGTCAAGACAGAGGATCAGGGGTTCTGCAGCCTTATAGGCCAGTCAGAGGAGAATGAAAACTCCTCCTACAAGCTTTAACTAGACACTGATAGAAGTCACAAGGCTGCTATATACTGCTGATGAGAAAAGGGTATTTAGCAGTTTATGTTTACTGAAATAATTGCATTTCCATGTTCTGTATACTGTGCGAGACCAGATATAGTGAATGCAGGGTCCTGGGTTTAGTAACACTTTAAAATTTGAAGTTCACATTTCCATTTGCAACATCAATTTGAAGCACCTGTATGCACCTTTCAATGCCTTCTGAATAACCTCGAAGCACCCACAAACTGGTGTTTTGATTTGTTAGGATAAGGTCTCATTAGTTGTGATGGGATGACACAGTAGCCAATAGTGTGTCACAGGAAAGGGAAGGTCAACCTTTGACTTTGCTTTCCAAAGTTGACATAGGCATATCAAATAATTCTGTTTTTCTTTAAAAAGTTCAACTGGGACTGCCAGCTCTTGGTTGATGTTGTAGTTTGGCAAAATAATTTATAAGTAAATGTCTACTTTGCATCTGTTTCTCTGTATTTGTAGCTAGTTCATATGTTCAAGATGGTAGCCATATTTTTATCACAGTGACATTGGTGCACAAGTAGTACTTTATCTCAATCTCTCCATGCAAGGAAATCTTCCTCCAACCACTGGCGCATCATTGCTCCCTTCCCAGGAAGTGATGCAGCCCTGCTACCAAATACAGTGGAGAATGCCTGTAATCCAAATCTCTTGTGTATCAAAGCAAGTTTCCCCATAGGAAACAATGGAAACTCAGATAATGTGTTCCACAGTGACTGCTTGTCTATGCAATACTGTATGTGGCCAGAGGTGAGAGGGCGCTGGTGTATGCAATACCGCATGTGGCCAGAGGTGCGGGGGCGCTGGTGAGGCTCGGAGACACTCCGAAACATTCAGAAACGCTCGGGAACTGTTGACACTTTCAGTATTTCTGAGGGCTTCCGAGCCTCACTAGCACCCCTGCACCTCTGGCCACATGCGGTATTGCTTGCACAGAGGCTTAATCCTCTTCATTTTGCGAGACAGCGCTCACAAACTGATTCAGAATTTTTCTAAAAAAAAACTGCTGGTATTAACCGAGCTTCTACTGTACAGTGTTTGAAAAGGAGGGCATCACTTGCTATTTTTGGGCCATTTACAGCTGTCCTTGCCGTAGACAGGCTAATTTTTGTAAGATTTTCCAAAACATTCTTTGAATAATCAATGAACAGTCAATTGTCAGTTGAATACAGACAGACACTGATAACAAATCACATGGGATATAATGGTCATAATGATTCTCTAAATGGTCGCGAGATCATTACATGTACTGCCGACGATGGTCTTTGAGAAATTGTATCTGAATAATTGATCATAACTGAGACTTGGTTGCTTGGGAGTGGTATTTTTTTTTTATTCATGAACAAAAGATACTCATTTGCTTAAAAAATTACATTCATAAAATCTTTATAATAATGACACCTTTAAGATTGTACACATTATCAACCTCTCATGCTACAGCATGCAAAATGCTGGCTCAGGAGATTTCAGACATGAGTCCTAGGTATGATGTGATACTCATTACAGGTGTACACAAGTCCCTACAAAAGGTGTGAAAAGCAACTTACAAAATGCAATATCCCATACTAATTAATCAGAGTTTATGACTTCGAAGGTTAGCTACTTGCAATTAATAGCTTAAAACGGGTGCCTGAAATGAATATTTCCACCAAGTGAAACAATAATGAAGTCTAGTTGGCTGAAACAACTGTTCCTTCTCGGTTTGAGGTATTTCATTTTGTCCTGTATCATTCTAAATGATTTGGGATCAGTTAAAAATGATATAGGGAGAATGGGACACCTCTGTAATGGGTGTGACTTGCCAGTTCAACTGTATACATCTCATCAGCAGAGTCCTTTAAGTGTCACTAAACCCACATCATGAAAATTATCAATAAATGGTGTATTACATGCTCAGTCACTATGAGCTTAGTTTTTTTATATTCTGCAAAAAACCTGGCTGCTTCTGCTGCTCTCTATCTCCCCCTTCTGATGATGTCCCCAATTACGCTCGGGATTTTGCAACTGTGGTGGCAACTCTGCACATGCTCAGTTTTAAGTGAGTTTTTATGCTGAGCATTTCCTCCCTATCACATCTGAGCAACCCATGTGACTATAGAGTCACACATGTGTGCATATACACAGTGGTAAATGACAGCCCACTCCCTCCCTCCTCCTCCATGCCTACTAACCAGCTAAACACAATGGAGGTGAGACATTACATGTAGATTAATGTAGGCTTTACCTCCCTCTTAATCTAAGACACAGGCTGGAGGGGCTGATCTGCCAGAAATCCGCCAACACCATGTTATTTACACAAAATAACAAAGATTTTTTTTTTTTTTTTTTTTTAATATATGACCAGCAGCGGAGGACTAGAAGCTCCTCCTGCTTATAGTTTCCTACAGACAGGCTGGGAAAGATCTGAGTCATCTGACAGCTGCATATCGATTAAGAAAAAAGTCCTTTTTTTAAATTAAAATAATTACAGTGCCATCATCCATATACCGAAATAGAAGGGATAATGTAAATTAAACAGTGTGTGTTTATTATCAATTTAAGAAATATAAGAAACCTTTAGGTAATTTAAGGCAGGCCATACATTCAACCATTTTTGTTCGTTCAACCAGCAGCAGCTGCATATATGGATTGAAGTTCAGCCAGTCACTACTGAATTTCCATTCATGTGTCTCTTAAAAACCAAAAACCTTTGCACCCCAAATTATTTCTGTTTGTAGATGATGTGCTCCTGACCCGGAAAAGCTTCTTATCACATTGCCTAACCCGCAACATCTCCTTACACAATTCTCCAATATCTCTGGTCTCTGGATCAATCTCCACAAGATGACCGCCATGAATATCACACTTTCCCCATCTTTTGTGTCCCAACTTTAATCTTCTTTCCCGTACCACTGGACAATGTCCTCATTGGACTACTTGGGCATTAAGTTGACCTCCTCCTATGCCTTCCTTTTTAAGGCCAATTATTATCCCTTGCTTCACTCCATAACGTCCATAATGGACATTCACGTACAGATGTAAATATCATGGATTTTACAAACTGTCTGTGAATGTACTGACAGTTGGCAACCCCTGGGTGGGTGATTTACCGGCTTTGCCTTGTCCTGGACTTGTTTGTTTCAGGTGTGGGATTGAGAAGTTAGAAGATGAGGCTAGACACCCAGGCATCTAGAGGTTTTAGAAGGAGGTTACATTGATAGTCTCTTTACTTCTTTTGAGGAAAGGCTAACTATAAATAATCATTTTTGCCCAAAGGAATATGTTCTAGTGTCATTGTCATTGTCTAAAGTGATGATAGGTGAAATCTATTTGCTTGGCCAGGGATTGTTGAACATTTACTAGCATTGTTGTTTGCAGTGTCTGTAACAGTTGTCATAAACCTGGTGGGACACATCCTATTCTTCAAATACCCTAGTGGAATTTTTTAATGCCCTACCACTCTGAATGCCATTCTATGTGCCCTGGAGGAGTTGACGGTTTTTGTAACCCTCCTGGACTTAATTACAACACCCAAATTAGGAAAACATTATCAAAGGGTAGAAGATCAAAGCAATGAGGCAACACCAAATCCTTTCACAGCAGATAAGCTGAGGCCGGGTGGAGCTATTTGACAAACTCAGGTCTGGCTTTTTAAGTTTAAGGACTTTTGCTTGCTCATGACAAATCAACAATAACACCAGTGAATAATTCTAGTTATATTTATGCTGTTGTATTGATGGTGCTACTAATACTGGGACTTCTAAATTCTGTTCCTTTTATAATGTGTGATATACACATTATACAGTTTGTTAGTCTAATTTTTGGCCTTTAGTTATTTAATTATGATAGATGCTGTAGCAGTATGGGTTTGGCAATGCTTTGAAAGAAGTCTTTATGCATATCTTATTTTCATATACAACATAATACACACCCCTTTGCAGTGTGCATACCGTATTCGCATCAGCCCCCGTCACCAAAGCAGGCTAGATTCTAATATCTGTGGTGGCCATTGTCACCTGGACAGAAAGAATAGGTAAATCTTCCTAACAGGGTGCCAGAGAGCATTAAAAGTCACACTCTTCCAAGCACACCCGGGCCAGAATTTCTGCATGGCCAACACAATCCACGATGGAAAGCAAATACTCTATGTGCTTTGCCTATTTATGACAAAGCAACAAGTTAGCTTTATAACTCCAGTAATGAAATATTTTACATAGTCATATTGGGCCAGCCTGGTCCTAGAGGTGACCTGCATTCTTCCAGTGCTCTAAAACGCAGGTCACCATCCTGTGAACAGGGCCTTACAGTTGGCCCAATGTAAGTATGCAAAATATATCAATGCTGGGAATTAGATTTAAAATCCCCATCCTCAACAGCACATACTCCCCTTTCCCTTCAGTGCAGGATGCTCTGGCTTTTCTTTTTCTCCAAGAGTTGTATGGAACAGCAGTGGAGTGAAAAAAGTGAACTGCATTTATCTATAGAGGCTTGCATTAGAGTGTTACTAAACCCACAACAATAAAATCAGTCTATGTGCAGTAAAGCATGCTTGCTATACTCACTGTGAAACCTAAGGGGTTAATCCTCTGCATTGTGTAAAAAGGCTGTTTGATCCTGTCTTCTCTGATTCTCCCCTTCCTCCACAGTCTCCAATTTATCTGCTGATAGTACAGAGCCTAGGGGACAAGCTGCACATGCTCGGTTTGGTGTGTATTGCTAGAGAGTTTTTCTTGGGACAGTGCATGTGGTCAGCACTGGGCCAATCAGCACTGTTCAGACAGAAGGTCAGGGGTCCTGCAGCATCATAGGACAATCAGAGGAGAATGAAACTCCTCCTAAAAGCTTTAAGCAGACACTGATAGTAGTCACAAGACTGCTATATACTGCTGATGAGAAAAGGTATTTTGAAGTTTATATTTACTAAAATAATTGCATTTCCATGTTCGGTGTACTCTGGGAGACCAAATATTGTGAATTCAGGGTACTGAGTTTAGTAACACTTTAAGATGAACCTGTCATTTTGCACTCCAGTGGTGACACTCAGCCTGCTGCACATCATGCTGTTGAGAATTATACTACATTAAGTATTGTGTTGAGCATGTCTCTGTCTGTAATGCAAACATGAATCGGAATATGGATCTGTTGATTTGGTGAACTCTGTATATTTGATCCTGAACTTAGTGTAAAACTCAGTCTGGTCATAGACAGAGATGGCGATCATAAGACCTGAGCTCACTAAATGCACAATCTGCAAGTAACCTTCATATAAACACATTCAATAAATTGAGCCACATGTACTTGCTTATGTCAACAGTGGACACCACAGCTGGGTTTAAAGAGAAGAGGGGCTACAGAACATTGGACTGTTGGGGGGAGTTAGCACAGATGGCCTAGGGTGATGGAAAGTATAAACCAAGCCCTGAGTAAACCCAGTTGTTATCCAGGGCCAGTTTGGTCAGATGCCCATTAACTCACAAGTGTGTAGGAAGAAACTGAAGCCATTAGAGGAAAAAAATCTATGCAGACACAGTGAAAACATACAAACTCCATACAAACAGTGTCCTAGGGTTTAAACTCTCTACTCCACTATTAAAGTAGCAAATAGAGTACTTAGGCTTCATGCTGCTCATGTCCTCTCTTCTTTACTGTCTTTGTATTGTTCCACCAAAGTATTAGCACATTTTTGCAAAATCCTCAACCAGTTATGATGGCGTAACCATATAATGGCAGCAGGGTTAGAACTGTTTGGCAGAAATACAATGCCATTTGCCATTCTGATATCACATGTTGGCCTGCCTCCATTGCTTGGCATAAACATCCTATATGTTGCAGCTTCTCCTGCTGCAACAAGATTAGAAGTGATTTCAACTTTTTGGAGTATTGTGTGCTTGGGGATCAGCTCATGTCAGTGCCTGTCTATGATGGTTTGCCAAGATTAGACTCAATATGGCCAAGACGTGGCTTTCATTACAGTGTGCCCAATACACGCACGTAAAGCACACATTCAGTTTTCTGTTTGTGTTGAGCAGGAATTATTACAACAAAGACAACACAATAAAGGCTGCAGTCCATTTCTGTTTTACTCATTGACAACATTTTGCCATACAGTCTCCATAGGATAACCCTAAATGAGTCCCTCACTTCAGGTTAACCATAGCTTCTAGTTAGATATTCCAAGATGTACCTCAAATCATTTTTTGACTATTTTTGATTCTTTCCTTTTCCAAAAGAAAATCAAGGGTGGTTGCAGTGTGCATGTGTAAAATTTAAATGAGTTGGACATGTTTATTATTATAGTTTTGGGCTCAGGGTAATCATTTTACAGACTGGTAGACTAATAGATAGACCTCATAATGAATAAAAGATCTTGGCTGCATTGAGCCCCATAAAAAAACAACGAGCCTCTTATTAATAAATACCACCTTTGCCTTACATATGCACAAAGTGAGGCGGTGTACAGCCACGAGGAACTTCACTGAAATCTTTTAGTGTGATAAGGAGTGGTGACCTCAAAGCCCAATTCCCCATTCACAACATCTAAAAAAAAAAAATCAATGGCACAATGTGTTAGTTCTGGTTGCAATACTCACTTCTACTTTGGTGCTGTCCACCAAAGTCTCGCCACTTTCTGATCCAGCACTGCTCACATCTGGGTTGATAGATCCCCAGCATCACCATCCTGATTCCTGTCCATACCATCAAGGGCACACCCTCTGAGTAATGCAAGCCCGGGGCCTCTGGGTTCTGGGCCTGGGCTCACAGTACTCTTAGACAGTGCAGCAGTTACACATCATTATGAAAGGATGGCTACCACCAGAAGAGAAGAAGGACTGGTGACATCAGAAGACCGGCCAGAAGACTGTAGCAACAAAGGTATATATACTGTGATTTTAAAAAAGTAATAGGAGAGATTGGAGAGTGGGGAAGAAGTCGAGGGGGCTTTAATACATTTAGCAAATAGAACAGAATTTGCAATCCTTAAACAGAAGTAGTTCCCAAATTTCATTGCTCCTCTAGATAGAAATGTTGTAGGAGAAAGACACAAAAAGACAAAAGAGACCTTCTGGACATTTTTACAATTGCTTATGATATCTAGTAAGTGGTATCCCATGCTGGATGCCAGTGGAGTGGCATTGTAGATCCCGAAGTTTAGATAACACTGAAAAAAAAGACCTTGTGACCCTGTATTATAAGGTATAAAAAGAGGGTTGAAATATCATCATTAGTCAGCTTTGCTTGCGTGTTCTACTACTGTCTGTCTCAGACAAGCATGATGTGATCTTGTGGCATATGAAGCACACATGAAGATAAATGGTGCATGTTCCGATTCTTATCAGACATTCCCATCTCTTCATCATAGAATTGTATGAAAGACTACATGCACATGGAATACATGATGGAAACCTGGCTGTGAAATCTAAACATCTTTTGCCACTCAGTTTTGTTTTGCTGAAAGAGGCCTTAAATTTGATAAACTAGCTAGAGGAAATCTGCCAACAAAGAAAAAAAATTTAGGGGCGAAACACATTTTCTCTTCGTGGTGCATTACCAAAATACAATGTCCCAGTAAACCAATGTTGGAATGGGTTTTTAAGGTATAATTAGTTACCTATGATGGTCATGTTTACTGCATACCTGCCAGCTTTCTGAGATGGAAAGTGGGACACGCCGCTAAAGACACAATGGAACTTACAATAAATTAAACTATCATTGAAATAAGGATGCTAGAAAAACATCAGATCAGATTAATGTCTAAGGGTAGTGATTGATCGCTACTCAAATGCAACAACTTGTCCTTGTGGTGTAAGCTACACAAGCAATGCAAAGTAGTGATCAATACCACAGAACTGGAACACTGTGTGATTGTGGTACATTAACCTTTTATACATTCTACCATAGGCAGTCATTTGTTCCATCTGTTTAGCAATTAAAGCCTCGTACACACGTGCTGATTATCATACGACCGCACATCCAAATTTTGTCCAAATTGGCTGTCCGTGGTTTTGCGTATTGACGGTAGTCAAATAATCGTCCAACAAAGGCAAACGTAGTGACGTGTTACGAGCATATAAAAAAGTTCAGGTGAATGTGATTTGTGAATTAGGAATGCAGGTTTACACGACGGAACACTTCCTGGATTCCAAGCATGCATGTTTGCACTTTCACCTTTTGTTCGCCAACTTCTGTACACACGAGCCCATGATCAGCCAATGCCTTGTTGGCCATCAAAAGTTTTCTAGTCTTGTCAGCCAACTTCTGTTGGACGATAATTGGAAATCGGCTGTCGAATTGCGTGTACACAACAGGCTGTTGGACGACCATTGTTGGCCAACAATCGGACTATTTGTACGGGCTTTAATCATTACTATTAGCAATTACAGAGTGTAATTGGGCTTTAAAAGATTAGTTAATCTTTCTCTAAGAAAATAAAAAGGTGAACTAATAACATGCACCCTCCTCACCCCCTGGGTCCCCACTGGTCCCCACTGCTTACCTCCATGGGTGATAAGCTATCTGTATCCATGCAGTCAGTTTAGTGGCCCAGGGATTTGAAACCCCCACACTTCGTTCTGCAGACCTTCTGGGACAGATCAGACCAATGCTCTGTGGCGGCGCTGAAGCCTGCAGGGAAAAAGAAAGAAAAGGATGAAGCAGGCATTTCAAATCCTCGGACTGCTACACTGGCTGTGTGGGTACTGACAGCTCATCACCCATGGAGGTAAATACAGTGGGGACCGGGGGGTTGGTAGGGTGTATTGTTAGTTCACTTTTTTATTTTTAATGAAAAGGTCATTTTTTTACCATTATTTTCATTCATACTAGAATTTAAAGATAAGCATTGCTGCATCTTAGAAGCTGCAACTAAGATACAAGATAACTGATTTTAAAAGTTAAATTATATCTAAACATAACATTTCTTTTATTTTGGATAGTGCAAGGAATGGTTAAAACCCCTGTTGAGTCTTTTTGGCCATTTTAGTCTCCATAGGCCCTATTCTCTTCACTTCCTATCCTGTACAAACAATGGAAAATGAGAGGAAAACTTTCCAAAGTAACAGAAATCCTTTCATTGACAGTTGTCACCAGAACAAGTGTCGTGATTGGGAGATATCCACTTCAGCTCTTTTAAGCCAAATACACACTACAGTCTTTTTTTTTGTGTGCAACCAAGCGGGTTGCACGATTAAAAACTGGCAGCTCTGGTCAGAGCCGCTGTACTAACCATGCAAGGTTAGTCCAGCGATCTTCCCCTGAGCTGTTGCGTTCTGACATGGGGACCCCCTGCCAGAGCATTCCGATCAGTGCTTTCTGCCATTGGCCACACAGGAGTGGTCGGCTGCTGTTTTTTCAGCATGGACGTCCGACAGGAGCCTGCCCAACAGACTGACATACACACGGCCGAATGTCGGATGTTTTTTCTTTTTTTTTTAACCAGCCATTGTCTCCCGACAAGTCACAACAAAAAAAACTCCTTCCTGTGCTCAGAGGGGAGGTATCTTCCACCCGAAACTTAGATTCTTATTAGGTGTACGACTTTAGATAATGTGCCGCCTTGCTGCCACTGGTGAACTAGGGGTAGTCCAGGAACATTGTAGCAAAAACAAAGGAACAATGGCACACTGGCCTAGAGCTCTGATGAAGAGGTGGAAACCTTGAAACGTGTTAGCCATCCTTGTGTGAGATACCAGCCGCACATTATATGGTTATGGATTGGAAGGACTCCACAAATGCATGATATACTTTATTTCATGGCTCGTTTGTGAGTATGTTTTTAACTTTTTAATAAAATAATTTTATCTGAAGATAAGGTCAGTGCGCCATTGTTCCTTTCTTTTTGCCACATTGTCTCCCGACAATTGCTCAGTGTGTACGGGTTTTAGCAACTTAAAATCTTATAATTCTCTACCCTATCTAAAACATAAAAAGGGTTTGGCTTTAGATACACTTTAAGTAGCACATGTATTTATTTATTTATTTATACAGGCCCCAAAGAGGGACATTTAGGCAGGAAACAGTAATAAGGGCATTTAATTCCACATTTGGAACTTTTTAAAAGAGGGGCAGTTGACCGCTAGATTGCTGTGCCAACCCCACCCTCCGGACATACAGTAATAGAAATACAATCAAGATGTAATAAAAGAAAGGGACTGATGGCCCCAAAAATTCTGCTGCCCCAGATCCTTGCAATTTTTTTCAAATCCAGTCCAGCCAACAATTCAGTGATTTTTGTTCTAGCCATGCTAAACTTTTATAATTTAAATCTGGTTGTTGTGAGTAGCTGAACATTGTGTCACTTTCTAATCCCATTCTTGGTATATAAATAGCTGACAAGCTAAATCTATCCTGCATCAAATGAAATTTCTCATTCTTCTTTAGAACAAATATGCCATGTAAGAGGAGCAATACACAGGAAAAATCTGCATTGTATTCTTCAATCAGTATTCCTATATCATCACTTCCTCATAAACCCAAGAATAAAAATGCACAATTCCCCATTTAAATTACAACTAAAATCTAATGTAATGCAATCTAAATGAGTGCCCAGTCCTGTTACCGTAAGTAAACCTAAAAACTTATTTACCTTCTCTGATTGAGACAAAGCCTCCTTCATTTGTGTCTCACATGTTCACCAACCCAGGCACTGCAGCTCACAGTGTGAGGGTTTCAGCACATAGAGTGGCAGGTGTGCCTGGGCACACCCTAATCACCCTGTACTCTGCAGATTCCCCCTGCTGTCTTGCTGCAGAGAAAGGGACGGGAGAATCTCTGTCCTCAGTCCCTTTCTCTGTCTCAAAAGTGAGATATCAGGGGTCTGTTTAGACCCCTGATATTTCACCAACGCCCCCAATGGGGCTCCTAAATAAAATTGTAAAAAGAATAATAAAATCTCATATTGTAAAAAATAATTAAAAAAACAAAATTGTAAAAAATAAAATAAACTACTGACACCGATCGCTGCCCTTCTGGCATATATACACACACTCATGTTTGTTTGCGCTTTGTGGTGCACACCCTAATGCAATAGGCTGCGCACACCTATGGGTTCAGCAACAGAGGCAGTGCTGTCATTCCAGAAAGCCAGGTGGCTTACAAGTTACAGGCTAGGGAATTAGTAGTGCACCCCCTGCAACATTTTTTCCTACTATGGTGCAAGCAGGCACAGCCTAAATGAGAGTGGCAACTCTGATCTGAATTCAGGATCAGTTTAGCAACCTTGCCACACCATCATAGGAAACTGCATTAGGTGGACTGGCAGGATCAACGGGTATTTGTGGAACTTTTTAGGGAGAGTAAGAGAACTGCAAGTGCAGAGGTACGTATAATTAAAGCGGTTATACAAAAAAAACCTGTAAGGCAAAGGCATAATGAGCTAGTATGCACTGCATACTAGCTCATTATGAAATACTTATTTCAGAACAAAGATCCGACAGGGCCGCCCAGTCCCTGCAGAGGGAACTGACATGTTCTCTTGGGGGATTCTTCCGGACACCTGGCTCTTCCGCCGGAACTTCGCTGCGCATGCGCCGCTGATGTCAGCGGCTGCATGCAAGGTGAATATCTCCTAAACCGTGCAGGTTTATGAGATATTCATTTTACCTACAGGTAAGGCTTATTATAGGCTTACCTGTAGGTTAAAATCACCTAGCGGGGCATACAACCGCTTTAAACGCTGCAGTGTGTATATTTTTTTAGTCAATGGAAGGCCATAATCCTACTTTAAAGGAACAATATTGTGAGATTTAGTCAGTAACCATTTGGAGTTATTATTGCCTAACCATTATTTAGGATAAAATCTAAACATTGTTACGTGCATGTCTTGCTTTTTTGTTTTTGTGAATGTATTGGTATGCCAGATAGCACAGTCTGTGATCTTGCTGAACAAGTGCTGAGATGCAATTACAGGATCAAGTATGTTAATGATAGTCTGTTGAATTAGCTGTGTCTAAAGATTTTCATTAAGTTAAGAGGTACAGGAAACCATGGTCATCATGCTGCACTTCTAGTCAGGATGCACAGCTGGACTGTTCCCATGTACTTATATGATAAGGGTGGACATAGATTGGCAGATATCTCTCTGAGAATGACAAGCGAGAGATATCTGCTTGTTACTGATCAAGTTGTCAGAGCGTCCGAGACCCCCTTTTTTTGTCTTATTGCCCTTCTTCTATCTTGTCCATTTTCTCATTTTTAAATGGGTGCTCTTACATATTTATATGTATGGTGATGTGCAGTGTTAGTTTTCTGCCACACATAGCATTTTGTTTTTAGGCCAAAAAGTTACATTTTGGTCCCATCTGACCAGAGCACCTCCTTCCACATGTTTGCTGTGTCCCCCACATGGCTTCTCGCAAACTGTAAATGGGACTTCTTATGGCTTTCTTTCAACAATGGATTTCTTCTTCCCACTCTTACATAAAGGACAGATTTGTGGAGTGCACGACTAATAATTGTCTGTGGATTGAGCTGTGGATCTCTGCAGCTCCTCCAGAGTTACTATGGGCCTCTTAGCTGTTTCTCTGATTAATGCTCTCCCTGCCTAGCATGTGCATTTAGGTGGACAACCATGTCTTGGTAGGTTTGCAGTTCTGCCATACTCAGACGATGGATTGAACAGTGCTCCGTGAGATGTTCAAAGCTTGGCATATTTTTTTTATAACCTACCCCTGCTTTAAACTTCTCCACAACTTTATCCCTGGCCTGTCTGGTGTGTTTCTTTGCCTTCATGATGCTGTTTGTTCACTAAGGTTCTCTAACAAACCTCTGAGGGTTTCACAGAACAGCTTTATTTATAATGAGATTAACTTATACACAGGTGGACTCTATTTACTAAGTCAGTGACTTCTGAAGACAATTGGTTCCACTGAATTTTAGTTAGGGGTATCAGAGTAAAGGGGGCTGAATAAAAATGCCCGCCACACTTTTCAGATATTTATTTGTAAAACATTTTGAAAACCATTTATCATTTTCCTTCCACTTCACAATTATGTGCCACTTTGTGTTAGACTATCGCATAAAATCCCAATAAAATACATCTACGATTTTGGTTGCAACATGACAAAATGTGGAAAATGTCAAGGGGTATGAATACTTTTTCAAGGCACAGTATATAATGACAAACTTTATAGTGAAACATTAGAATTATAATTGTTTCAATCATGTACTCTGTGTATGGCCAGCCTTACCATGCCTTGTTCTGCACTGTGTCTCTCGGTGGAGGTGGCCACCATGGTACATTAGAGGGACTTTGCTTTTTTATTGTCTGATTTACCTCTCTGATGACTGGTGAGATGTTGACTGATGTGGTAATTATCAAGAAGCAGCAGTAGAAGCACAGAAAGTTTAAAGGCATAGAATACATTAATCAGAAGCAGTGAGATCCTTGCACATCAGATCCTTCAATGCAGCTTCCTCTCCAGCAAGGAGAACAGTGATCAGCGCAGTAGTGACAACACCAAATTTCAATCAAAATCTCTATAGACTAGTGGTCAGAGATAGCAGTGTCTTTTTTTTTTAATCAGAAAGAAGTTTATTGAAACAAAAAGAACTTATTTCACAGAGAACGAGAGTACATGTACATATCCACAAACCGCAAGCATATAAATAACACAGTTCCAGGTATCAGCACAAAATTACCTAGTCCACTACTCCAATGCCCTACTCCCACCTCTCAGCTCAGGTCCTTTCCAAGTTCAGTTACTGTAACCCATTTACTGTGCCCAGAGGCCACTCAGTGGGTTGTCCTAAATCAACAGTCTATCCAATACCAGATCCACTGGGGAGAGTCCTGGAATATTTAGCCATGAGTCCCACATGTCATTAAATTTATGCGGGTGTCCCCTATGCTGGAAAATATATTTCTCCAGACGTAAGGTGTCCCCCACTTGACTTATCCACTCCTCAAGCATGGGAGGCTCAACCGCCTTCCAGTGCCTGAGGATATGTTTACGGGCCTGAAACAAACCCTGGAAAAGGCCTGTTTAGGTATTTCCTCAATAGGGATATCATCCAGGATGCCCAGTATACACGACCTAGGGTCAATAGGGATAGTTATCTGGAACACTCTATTAATGGTATTTACCACCCATCTTGGGCATCTCCAGAGAAGATGGGTCAAATCACCATGATCCCTGGAGCATCTGATGCTCAGTGGGTCATCTCTCACCCCCATTCTAGCTGGTGTGTGGTGCACTCACAGCACAATGTAATGTTGAGACAGGCACTGGGTGATACTGAGTGAGCATGAGTGTACTGCCTGTAGGACCTCCTCCCATTGCTCGTCTTCAAAGGAACCCACATCCCTTTCCCATTTGCTCACAACCCCAGTAGGAAAACATTTTAGAAAAATAGACGCCAACATACAGTAGCAATTCGATATAAATCCTTCAAGTTGAGAAACTTCGGCCATAAAATTAAAGATGGGAGAGGGAGAAAAGAGATAGCAGTGTCTTAGATCTTACACTGCAGATATACAGCTAAGACTAAGGCCTCATGCACACAGGATGTTTTTGGACTTTTTACAGCTGCTGTTTTTAGCTGCAGATGTTTTTTTCTACAGTCAATAAACCCTCCATCATGTTATCCTATGTGTTCACACATAGGCTGTTATCAACTGTTTTTGGCTGGGGCATTTTTGAGCTGTAAAAAAACCCAAGATCAGTGGGTTCTGAGACACATATTTCAGCTGTAAAATGCTCAAACGCTCAAAAATGTGCAAAAATGCCGCTCACCAACGGTTTTGGATGTTTTAATCCATTGAGGGAAAAAAACGATACTGCTCAAAAATGCGGCTAAACGCAGCTCACCAACATTTTTGGGCCTTTTTGGTCCATAAAAAAAAAAAAAAATGCTACTGCTATTTTGCTAGTGCAAAACGCTGAAAAAAGCTGAAGAACTCACTGCAAAGCTACTGACATATTTAGAAAGTTTTTTTTTAATGTCCAGTTGACTACCTGCTTGTTACTGATGTTGGTTGGTCTCCGTCTGTGACAAGTCCGTAAGTCTTTGGACATCCACGACCGGTAGACTTAAGTTATCGGTCAACTCTTCTTATAAGGTAGGTGTCTGACTTTCTCTCTTTCTATACACACATACTGTTCAAAATCCGGAGTACGTGTGACCTGTAATTTTTTTTTGAAAGATTTATACAGTCATCGAAACGTCACTCAAGAAGTCGAAAAAAGTCGCAAAACGTGATCGTTTTATCGTCATCGTAAAAAAAAAAAAAAATACCTGGTTTTTCCGGGTTTTTACAACCACTCGACGCAAATCGGCGTAAAAACTCGTCATAGCAAAAAAAGGGAGTTACCTAATTTTGTAGGTTTTGGCAACCACTCGCCGTAAAAACGTGTAAAAACTCGCAAACTCGTAAAATGTCGACTTTATACACAGAGTCTTGGGTGACTAGAACCCAAAAAAATGTCGAGTTTTTACGGGGTCGGTTTT
>BLSH010022783.1:1823157-1852210 GCA_018402905.1 Glandirana rugosa
TTACCCTGCGTCTGTCTTTTTTCATTCAGCAAAAAACGAGTAGATTCCTCCATAGGCACAAGCAAGGTGGATAGAGGAATATTGTATTCGTATAGCAGGACCTTACAATGTATGTAAAGCCAAACTGTTATTTTAATTTTAAAAAGAGTAGGGAATTATTAAGATCCCTGACAAGTTTTTTTTTTTTTATTGCTGTCTGCGTCCCATTAGAAAAATTTACCTTATCTTCTGGTTACAGCAACACAGCAGAAGGTAAGGAGGAGATCTCCAAGAACCAAGGGGATATCCCCTTTTAGATAGGTGTAATCAAAACAGGTGTCCCCATTGAGAGTGTTCCCCTGGATCACTTTCTGTCCCAGAGACAATGGTCATAGGTGGTAAGGGTAAATCTTCCCAGTGAGGATAAAGGCGGCAGAGATAAACTAACAGAAGTTCTAACCTTTCCACATTCTATCCCAAAATTGAAAAATCAGAGAGCTTTTTGCAGGATCACTGGAGGACAACTAATTTCTTTCTTCTTCCTATATCACTAATCACATCTATTTATCCAAGGCATGCTTAAGTATATGGATAAGAGAATTACAGATTTTTTTTATAAACACATACAGGCTTCTTCTTCGTAAGAGGCATCAAGCAGCCTACAGTGGATATGTTTGGTAATAGGTCCCTTGCATTGCAAGCAGGGGGTTATTAAACTGCTAACAAAATGGACTAGTGAACTGGTAAATAGAGTTGAGCGAACTTCTAGAAGTTCGGGTTCTGCTGGTTCGGCCGAACTTCGGGACAAAGTCTGGGTTCGGGTCCGGACAGAACCCGAACTTTGCCCCGGACCCCGAACCCCATTGAAATCAATGGGGACCCAAACTTTTAGGCACAAAAATGGCTGTAAAAAAGTCCTGGGAAGTCCTAGAGGTCTGCAAAAGGAAGGAAATGGGGGTAAGGGTGGGACAAGTGCCCTACAAAGAAATGGGGACAGGGAAATAACTTTAAATATTTTTAAAAAAATCAAAACATAAAAAAATCAAAAATGGAGGTGGATTTGGACCATCTTCAAACTGTGTGTGAAAAGTATTAATTAACGGTAGAAGCCATATCACTGTTCTATATCATCTTCAAACTGTGTGAAAAAAGTATAAATTAGCCGGGAGAACCCATATCACTGTTGTACAATCATCTGGAAACTGTGTGTTAAACTTAAATTAAAACCGGGAGAACCCATATCACTGTTCTAAAATCATCTGGAAACTGTGTGTTAAACTTAAATTAAAACCGGGAGAACCCATATCACTGTTCTAAAATCATCTGGAAACTGTGTGTTAAACTATAGCAGAGCAAAGCCATATCCCTGTTCTAAAATCATCTAAAAACTGTGTGTGAAAATATATCAGAGAAAAGCCATATCCCTGTTCTAAAATCATCTAAAAACTGTGTGTGAAACTATAGCAGAGCGAAGCCATATCCCTGTTCTTCTCTCTGCTATATTTCTCCCGGCTAATTTATACTTTTTTCACACAGTTTGAAGATGATTTTAGAACAGTGATATGGCTTCTACCGTTAATTAATACTTTTCACACACAGTTTGAAGATGGTCCACATCCACCTCCATTTTTGATTTTTTTTTATGTTTTTATTTTTTTTTTAAATATTTAAAGTTATTTCCCTGTCCCCATTTCTTTGTAGGGCACTTGTCCCACCTTCCTTTTGCAGACCTCTAGGACTTTCCAGGACTTTTTTACAGCAATTTTCAGAACTTTTAGTAAAATTACCAGAACCCCGGACCCGAACCCGGACTTTTTTTTAAAAGTCTGGGTTCGGGTCCAGGTCCCGGACACCCAAAAGTTCGGTACGGACCCGAACTTTACAGTCCGGGTTCGCTCAACACTACTGGTAAACTATAGCAATAGCTGAATGGGTAGGCTGTACTTCCTGTATGCATCATTAGGCTTAAATCAGTATTTTTAGGCTTACTTCCCTCTATTTTCACCTGTAACAGACCTTCCTGTATTACAGTGCTTCCACTCTGGATGAAGGAGCACAGAGACACCTTTGAACAGCAGCATTATCAGTATGGGGGAAGGGGAGTGTCAGATGTACTAGAAGATTTAGATACACTAACTAATTGAATCCAAACTCCAGACTCACACTTTATAAGCAGTTACAGCAGATAATCACGGGCTGTGTGACCAGTCATGAATAGCTGCAGCTACCGGCAGCAGCCTGTCATTGCATTGTATGAGCCTCAGCTATTCATACACACCATTCTAGCCACAGGAATATGCAAATTCTTACCACTGGTGTGTGTGTATTCCCCCGTGTGAATGGACCCTACAGGAGAGTAAGTAAATGGAAATCTCAAAAAAAAAAATAAAAGAAATCTAACAGTTTTCTTTTTTAATTTTTAATTTTGGACAGGGTGTATACAGATAAATCCACAGCCAGTATACATTCCATACAAATACAAGCATCACATTACACTTATAAATGCACAGTGTATACCCTATATGCAGGTTGATGTATGAGTTAACTAAGAAAGTTACCATAAAGCCTCACTCAGCTGACCCGATTAGAAAACATATGCACATGTGGAAATATGTTAGTGTATCATATGTAAAAAGATTATTAAGGCAGTATTTCACACAACAAGAAATAATAAAAACAGGTTTTGGATGTCCCTGTGTATGGATTTCAACTAACCTCTTAGAGAGGTGGGTCTGAGAAAAAGGCCCCAAAAGGGGGAGAAGAAGGGAAAAAGTCTTGTGATGGTGATGGGATTAGAGTTTAAGGGTAAAGTTTGGAGAGTAAAGGAGAATGGCCTCAGAGCCACCACCATTCCCTTGTGCCTGAAAGTGGCATCACATGGTCTAAGGATGACAATTACTCTTAGTAGGGCTAACAGGTGGTTGGTTTTGGATGAAGAATAGAATTTTATTGGGCAAGTAAACGCTAACCACAGAAACCAAGTATCATGAAATCTAGCCTCTCTGTAATGTAACGTCACTGGCGTCAATTCTTCCACTGACCTTATCTCATTCAGCTTGGAAAACCACTGGCCTGGAGTGGAGGGTGTCATTTGCTACCAAAGAAATGCAAGATTTTGCAGTGTTCAGTAAGTGGACTGTAAGGGAGGACTTTTATGCTTTCATAGAGAGCTGGTTGGGATGTAACAAATATCCTTTGGGATCTGTACCAAGGACCACCAAGGTTATTTGGAAGATTATTTTCCGCACCTCCGTCCAAAACATCCATAATGCTGGACATTGCCAGAAGATATACAGGAGAGTTCCAGGGTCCTTATGACATCTCCATCATTTCTTCAGGGCCAGGGGTACATTTTCTTTAATAGCACTGGAAATTGGTACAATCAAGAGAGCAATTTTTATATGTTCCTGAAAACAATTCTTTATTGAGGACTTGAGTGATGGCTCTGTCAATCTGAGTCTTCAACCGAGACCTCTGGAGTTCCGTTTCCTGCTTACGGTAGATAAACAGTCCTCTGGCGGAGTATTAAGGAGCTTGCAAAGAGTAGGTAGCAAATGGGGGCATTAGTCCCATCCGCACAAAGTTTCTCAGATAGGGTAAGGGGCCTGGTATAAGGTTTGTGGTCTGGCATCAAAGTTAAAAAGTGCCTGAGTTTGTATTTATCGCCCAGGGATCTAGAGGGGAAATTAGAAGCAAGCTTAGTTCCTGTTGGTTCAACCACTCCTTTCAATTGACAGATGTTTCAATCATTCCCTATTGTATCCAAAACAAAAAAAAGGTTTTGGCTTTACATAAACCTTAAAGCCTAACGGCTTGATAGATCAGATTTTGCAATAGAGAAATAAAAATATTAGTCATGATTTTTTAGACAAGAGGCAGATTTAATAAGGAAATTTGCTTTCAGTTCCCACCCTTCCCCTGGAGAAATAAAAGAACTTAGTTGATTTATGTCATTGTACAATTTTAGTGAGTCCTCTGTAAGCTGCCACGTGCTGTGGAATTGGAGGCGTTTCAATTCCTGAGGGTCCATATTTGATTCTGCACCTTGCAATGCAGAATCTGGGCCTGTCTCACAGAGAGCTGTAACTCTTTCAAAGTGTTCTTTCGCAAAGCAACAATAATCTGCTTCTACTAGTAATGTAATCACAGTATTGCCAAGGCATTAAAAAAGCACACAATTTTAAAGGTAGGAGGGTCAACTCATAATTAAAGTTGAAAAGCCGCCCATCTTGGGCCTATCCAAAAAGTTGATCACACCTTTCTAAATCCTAATTGTTCTCCAGCATTAATAGTTCCAAGGCACAGCCTTGATTGCTCAGCGCTAATCGTTGGAAATACATAGCTTCCTTTTCTCCTGAAAAAATATGAAGGGCCAAGTATTAAGCTGTTTTATCATGGTGATGGAGTTGGCACACACAAGAGGTAAACTTCAATGAAAGTGGACCCCTCAGTTCCTATGGGGAATATATATTTGTCCTTCTGTGCAGAGAAAATCTGGTAAATCATTTATTGCCATGTGATGAGCTCTGTATTATTGAGTCATCTGCTAGATTTGGAAGCCCTAGCTGGTAACCATATGTTTCATGGCAATAAATGTGCAGCCATGCACAACACCTTCAAAGCTATGTAGAGAAAGCTTTCCTGAGCACATACAGTCTATCGTAAGCATCCTTTGATATGTGCACAGCATGCAGATCCTTGTTATTTTGGTACATTGTTATATGTTATATGCATTATTCGATTTACATTGTATATTGTTATTATATGATATACTTATACCAATGTTCTCTTTTCTATTAAGTAATTGCAAATCCAAACCCATGGTGTGAGAGGTCTTGAGGAAGCCTATAATAGGCGAAACGCGTCGACCTGCTTTGCATCATACATCATGGATTGTTGGTACTTTCTATCGCTTATCAAGCACACCAATGTGATTTAGATACTCTGTATAGGCTATTTTGTGGACTGCCTTTGCCCACTTTTATATATTTTCAAGCTTCGGCTTTCTCTCCTTTTTATGTATTTTGTAATAAATATGTGTTTTTAATATACTTTTGTTGTGTTATCTCGTGGTGTGCCCTTAAAGTCCACTCCTAGGGGGGGATTTCCCATATCTTTGCTTTCTTCAAAGCTATGTAGATGCATATCAAGGTCTTAAACTGTCAAATGCCATGGATTTATCTAACGTAATACTAAAGCCTCATGTTTTATTTTTTTAAAATCCTGGCTCCTCCCCCCTGCCGAGTGCCCCCAATAGCAAGCCTCTTGCTATGGAAATTGGACATTGCTATGGACAATGGACATTGTCTATTCACACACAGAGCATGGTTCAGTTCCCTCCCCCGCTCCCTCCTCATTGACTCACTGGCTGTGATTGAAAGCAGCAGAAGCCAATGGTTCCCACTGCTGTGTGAGCCAATGAGGAGAGAAAGAGACCCGGGAGAGCTACTGCTTTCATGCACATTGCTGAATCAAGGTGGGAATCAGGTAAGTATAAAGGGGAACTGCATCCAGAAGGTTTTTTACCATATGCATAATATGGTAGGTAAAACGTTAAGGGTAAAAGAACTTCTGCCTTTAGAACCACGTGAACGAAGTGCGGGATATCAAAAAAGCAAACATTTACTCACCTATATTGATGCAGCATTGGTCTTATACTGCAGCTGTCCCTTGTCGGCTCTAAGGCCAAAAACTGAGCAATCAGATGACCACTGAATGCTCAGTTCTTGGTCTTCAGTGAGCAGAGAGCTGTGACTTACCAGTTTCCAGTGCTCACTGGGCTGTGATGGGACGGGAGTGGCTGTTTCAGGCTCTCAGCAGTGGGCTGAGGGGCCGAGCCAGCTGCCGGTCAGGCTTCCAGAAAATCCTGAAATTAAACTTGGGATCCCTGCAGAGCCTGGACTGGCTCTGTGACATCAGCCGACAATGGGCTTTAGGTCACTGTCGGCTGAATCTGGGTCACAGAAGGGTAGAAATAAGTGCACTCCTGTGAAAAAAGCATTGGCCATACTTCTCTTTTAGCCTAGGTTCACATTGGTACGATTTGACATGGGATTTGACATGTCAAATCGCATGCCAAATTGGCTGCAATTGCCGGCAATGGCACCGTCCGAATCGGTGTAACGCCGACATAGTGGTGCTGAACCGATTCCCAAAAGTAGTTTTTGTACTACTTTTGGCAACTTCGGGTGCAATTTCAATAGACATCTGTGCAGAAACCCACACAGATGTCTCTGAAATCGCCCCCAAAGTCAGATTGGCAGGCGGATATGAACTGAACACGATTTCAATCCTGCAGCAGTGCGAACCTAGGCTTAAATTGGGAAATCAAGATCGTAAATGTGATATGCTCAGGTGCAACTGCAGGCAAGCAATTAACTAAACAGCTGAAATAGAGTGGTTTGAATGGCCAAAGCATTTGTAATTCTGCTATGCCAGTATTGTGATTCACACACCCCTGCCACACTGCATAACAATAACTTGACTGCAGTATTTTCTGGTGTAGCTTCTTGGGTAATTTTGCAGCTTAGAGGACTGAGAATGATGATTCAGTAACAAATGATCAGGTAGATGATAGAAAGATCCAAATCATCAGCAACCTCTTAAGCCTCGTACACACGGTGCGACGGTCGTATGACCGAATGGCCCAAATCGTATGTTGGCTCATGTTTCTTGCGTGCTGACATGCACTAAGCGATCGTACAACCAAGCCAACGTAGTGACTGGTTACGAACGTATAAAGAGAAAGTTCAGGTGCATGTAATTTGTGAATTAGGAACGAACTGACTCTTCTGGCCGTTCCTGACTTCTGAGCATGCGTGTTTTGCACAACAGGACCAACTTCTCTGTACACACAATACAACGGTCGTACATTTGCTCATCCAACTTCTGCTGTCGTACTTCGGCTATTCTAATTGCACGTACTAACGGTCGGATGATCGTACAACGAACGGTCATATGACCATTTTCATACGACCGTCGCACCATGTGTAAGGGGCTTAAGGCTTGATTTACACTAGTACGTTTATGATGCATTTTGCAGTTTGTAGAAATGCAGGGAATTTTTTAACATGGGTTCCTATGGAACATGTTCACATCAATGCTTTTTTGCGCCTCTGCGTTTTTGGAAAGGGACGGGGACTTTTTTTCATGCAAAAAGCAGCGTTTTGCATGTAATAGACGTCAATGGGCATGCAAGAAAAACGCAAGTGCTGCATTTTTACCACGTTTTTGCCACGTTTCGCGTTTTAAATCTGCCTAGCAACAACATTTTCCTAAAAAATGAAATAAAACATTATAAAAAAAATAAAAACGCGGTAAAAAACGCGGAAAGCACAGCAAAAAGCAGTGAAAAAACACTAAAAAGCAAAATGCATTGATGTGAATCGAGCCATAAATCCGACCTGTGTGACAGAAAACTTTCTGAGTAGTGTGGGTAAATGCCATTACCTTGAAACACACACATACATTCCTATTAACACATCACTTTGCCTCATTGACCAATAGAAATGTGCAGGAGGCAAAAAAGTGCTAAAGCTTTCACTGACAGAATGAGTAGGGCTTTGGCTGTAGGTTTTCAAGGCTACTGCAGATGTGTGCGCTTTATACATGCAGCACTTTTTTTTTTTTTAATAATGGATTTTTTTATTTTATTTATTTATTTTTATAACAGTATTCTTTAATTCATGTTAGCAATTCAAAATGAAAATTCCCTGAAATACACAGGAATAGTTTCCAAAGTTGTTGCAGATGTAACACGATGACATATTCCAGCTACTCCTTTAACAATACAATTTTACACCTGGGCCTAGTGAAGCAAATATACTTAGTTCTACTCAATAAACTATTTATTGCTACATACATTCCATTCTAGAACTGTAAAATTTGGGTTTGTCCTTTCCAAACAGACAAAACACGAAAATGGGATTGAAAAATTGACTTTATGAATTGCCACTTCCATTAAATGTCACCAAGATGGATCTGTCAGCCATTCATACACAGCACAATGTGCGGAGGGTTTCTATTGAAGGAACACACCTGGCAGTCATAAGGAAGAAAATATTTCTATCACATTATGCTATGTTAGTTTAATAATCTGAAGTATGTTTAATAGGTTTACAGACTTAATCCCAGATGTGACTGTGAGTACATAATAATGCTTAGCCAACCAAACGAGTAATAAAAAAATATTTGACAATAAAGATTTTTTTTCACAGACTGTACAGTCCTAGTGTTCCGGGTTCAATGGGACCGTCTAGAATGACCAGAACTTAAAGTATAACTAAAGGCAAAACTGTTTTAGTTATGGATAAAGTGGAGAGGGATTAGAACACCTAACATTTTATTGCTGTCTGTGCCTCCATTAAGGAGATTCACCCTCTTTATTTGTCCTGTTTACCATTAAAAGTGATAGTAAAAAAAAAATACTACATTTTGGGTTGTCCCCAGTAAAGAAATAGAAGGAAAATCTTCCAATGAAATGAGTTCTGGTGACCTGGGGGTCCCCGTTGAATTCCCATAATTTTAAGGGATTTCCTCTCACTTCCTGTTTGGCTATAGGACAGGAAGTGAAGGGAAATCTCTGCAATAGGACACTGATGGTGAAAAAAAATCTGACAGGGATTATAAACCTAGCAAATTATGGAAAGTATACTGTGATAAAGAATTTCGTTAAAAAAATGTGAGTAATTTTTTGCTGTTATAGAATGGACTAAAGTAACTCTCTCAGGAATACCACCCAAAAAAACGAAACACTAAAAACATAAGTTGCGCAACTCCAACCCGAATATCTAAAATGAATTATTGACTGATGAAAGTGCTAATAAGTGCAATACTGTTCAAAATCTAAGTGTAGAGTAACATGGAGAATACATTTCTAGTATCATAAAAAATACTAGTAGGAAATGCCCCCTAAGTAATACTATATACACAATCAAATAATTGCTATAAAAAGTGCAAGTGCAAAATAATATGTGCTGCAATGCCTGCATCCAGTATAAAGTTCAGTGCCTTTGGTGAATCTTCTCTTGGAAAAGATTTTCTCCACGTCCATGCCCCAGGAAGACGTCATCTGTGACGAAACATGTCGGGCAGAGCTACACATTGACGACATCGTGCCCCATTGTGACCTGGGAGCACGGGTGTTTGTTCCTAGATAGCCGGCGATTGTTTTTATCTTTAATGCGTGTTTTTAACTTTTGAATTGTAAGTAGCCAATTGAAGTTTTAGCTTATAAAGTCATGGTATTACGCTCTTTTGGATTATTTTCCTCTGTACATACGTTCCTGTGGCATATCAAGAGTTTGGACGTTTTGGTTGGGAATGAGCGCGCCTGCTTAACCACTTGCCGACCGCCGATCGGCATCTGACGGCGGCAAAGTGGCTCGTTCCCGCAAATCGCCGTCGTACGACGGCGGCTGCGGGAACGAGTTTAGTGAGCGTGCGCGCGCTCACTGTGTTCGGGGAGGACCAGGGAGCGGGTGCGGCGGCTTCGATTGCCGCCGGCTACCCGCGATGGCCCCCCCGGAGCGAAGGAGCGGAGGTCGGTGTAAGTAAACGCGAACCTCCGCTCTGTGTGAGGGGGAAGGACTGTGATCACAGCCTTCCTGTACGTGAAGGCTGTGACCACTTCCCTTCCCCTGTTAGGGCAGTCCCCATACAGTTAGAACACGCCCAGGGAACATAGTTAACCCTTAGAGCGCCCCCTGCAGGTTAACCCCTTCACTGCCAATGGCATTTACACAGTAATCAGTGCATTTTTATAGCACTGATCGCTGTATAAATGCCAATGGTCCCAAAAAAGTGTCAAAATGGTCCGACATGTCCGCTCAAATATTGCAGTACCGCAAAAAATCGCAGATCGCCGCCATTATTACTAAAAAATAAAAAAAAAATAAAAACCCCAAAAATGAATTCTCATCATCCGTAAACGCGACCACTTTTGCGCAAACCAATCAATAAACGCCGATTGCGATTTTTTTATCGCAAATATGAGGAAGAATATAAATCGGCCAAAAACGGTGAAAAAAAATGTTTTTTTATACATTTTTTTTTTATTTGTATTTTAGGAAAAAGTAAGAAATTTGGGTTTTTTTGCAAAATTGTTGCTCTTCTTTTGTTTATAGCGGCGATCAGAAATGACGCAGAGGTGATCAAATACCACCAAAAGAAAGCTCTATTTGTGGGAAAAAAGGACGCAAATTTCGTTTGGGTACAACGTCGCACGACCGCGCAATTGTCAGTTAAAGCGACTCAGCGCCGAATCGCAAAAAGGGCTCCGGTCCTAAAGCTGGAAATCCTTCCGGGGCTGAAGTGGTTAAGGCATGGAGAGACCGGTCCATCCCTAGAATTATGTCCCCAGAGGCTATCTGCTTGCCTGTTGGACTGTTCTAGAGATAAGCAGTCATTTGGCTCTGGTAAGAATCCTTACATCCACAGTGTGAGGTGCCACTGAGACTGTGGGGTTGATTTACTAAAGCTTGAAAGTGCAAAATTTGGTGCAGCTCCACACATAAACCAATCAGCTTCAAGGCTTTATTGTCAAAGCTTGATTGAACAAGCCGAGGTTAGAAGCTGATTGGCTAGCATGCACAGCTGCACTGGTTTTTGCACTCTCCAGCTTTAGTAAATCAACCCCTATCTCTTTTCTTCCTCATCACTTGGTGAATGAATGTGTATTTCTGACCTTCTGGAGAAAATCTTTTTCAAGAGAAGATTCACTAGAGACACTGTACTTTAACCACTTGCCGACCGCCGATCGGCATCTGACGACGGCAAAGTGGCTCGTTCCCGCAAATCGCCGTCATACGACGGCGGCTGCGGGAACGTGTATAGTGAGCACGCGCGCGCCGCCGGAGGCGCGCCCGCGCGCTCACTGTGTCCAGGGGGGGCCAGGGAGCGGGTGCAGCGGCTTCGATTGCCGCCGGCCACCTGCGATGCCCCCCCCCGGAGCGAATGAGCGGAGGTCCGTGTATATAAACATGGACCTCCGCTCTGTGTGAGGGGGAAGGACTGTGATCACAGCCTTCCTTTACGTGAAGGCTGTGATAACTTCCCTTCCCCAGATAGGCAGTCCCCATACAGTAAGAACACGCCCAGGGAACATAGTTAACCCTTAGCGCGCCCCCTGCAGGTTAACCCCTTCACTGCCATTGACATTTACACAGTAATCAGTGCATTTTTATAGCACTGATCGCTGTATAAATGCCAATGGTCCCAAAAAAGTGTCAAAACGTTCCGACATGTCCGCCCCAATATTGCAGTACCACAAAAAATCGCAGATCGCCGCCATTTTTAGTAAAAAAAAAAATTAAAAACCCCAAAAATGAATTCTCATCATCCGTAAACGCGACCACTTTTGCGCAAACCAATCAATAAACGCCGATTGCAATTTTTTTATCGCAAATATGAGGAAGAATATAAATCGGCCAAAAACGGTGAAAAAAAATGTTTTTTTATATTTTTTTTTGGATTTGTATTTTAGGAAAAAGTAAGAAATTTGGGTTTTTTTGCAAAATTGTCGCTCTTCTTTTGTTTATAGCGGCGATCAGAAATGACGCAGCGGTGCTCAAATACCACCAAAAGAAAGCTCTATTTGTGGGAAAAAAAGGACGCAAATTTCGTTTGGGTACAACATCGCACGACCGCGCAATTGTCAGTTAAAGCGACGCAGCGCCGAATCGCAAAAAGGGCTCCGGTCCTAAAGCTGGAAATCCTTCCGGTCCTTAAGTGGTTATACTGGATGCAGACATTGCAGCACATATTATTTTGCACTTTTTTATAGCGATTATTTGATTGTGTATACTATTACTTAGGGGGCATTTCCTTCTAGTATTTTTTATGATACTAGAAATGTATTCTGCATGTTACTCTATACTTATATTGCAGCATTGCACTTATTAACACTTTCATCAATCAATAATTCTATTTAAATATTAAAGTTGGAGTTGCGCAACTTATGTTTTTAGTTTTTAGGGATTATAACCCTCCCTTGCTCTATCCAAAATAAAAACAAAAGGTTTTGCCTATAGCTCTACTTTAATAAAGTAGGTTTGATATGATGAAATACTTTAAATCACATATGTCAAACACAAGGCCGGGGACCGAATCCAGCCCGCTGAGTCTTGTCATGTGGCTCCTCGCACCCAGTTTTGCAGCTGGAACTTCATTGCAGGCGCATCCCTAAACCCTGTACATAGCACAACCCTGAACTCTGCACTTTGTACACAGCACAACCAGAGATGGCCCATCCATTAAGGGTGCACGGGCACCACCCCCTCTATCCTCACCACTCCCTATTCATAGCATGAATCTATCCATGGCCGCCGCAGCCACCCACTATTTATGCGTCCGCCCTCTTTCAGAACGCCGGGCGCATGAATTAAAGCGGCGGGGGTGTTTTTTTTTGAAGCACCTGATTAGAGCCATAGGCTTCAAAATAGAGTGGACTGCAAGCTCAGAGCATTGTGTTTGGAGACCACTCACGTGTGTTAGAAGAGCAAAGGAGTATTTGATTTTCTAACATTGAATTCCCTCTCCGCCAATCAGGAAGTGCGGTATGTTAGAAGTCACGCGATCCTATTGAACGCCTTTCTCGGAGGAGGAGGGGGAAGCCGCAGAAGCAAAGCACTCTCCAGCTCGCCGGTCACCATTGCCCACCCATCCGCTTCTTAGATGGGGTAAGTGCGGGACTTTGTTGTCCCGACTGCCCTCCGTGGGGTGCTGTCAGTGCCGCGAGCCCCGAGCGTGGGGTGAGTGCTGTATACCCTATCTGTGATGCTGTATACACCTGTATATCCTATCTGGTGACGCTGTATGCCCATGTATACCCTATCTGGCAATGCTGTATACTCCTGTATACCCTATCTGTGATGCTGTATACCCTGTGTACCCTATCTGCTGATGCTGCATACCCCTGTAAACCCTATCTGGTGATGCTGTATACCCCTGTATGCCCTATTTGGTGATGCTGTGTACCCCTGTATACCCAATCTATGATGCTGTATACCCCTGCATACCCTATTTGGTGATGCTGTATACCCCTGTATACCCTATCTGTGATGCTGTATACCCCTGTATACCCTACCTGGTGATGCTGTATACCCCTGTATACCCTATCTGGTGATGCTGTATACCCATGTATACCCTATCTGGTGATGCTGCATACCCCTGTATACCCTATCTGTGATGCTGTATACTCCTGTATACCCTATCTGGTGATGCTGTATACCCCTGTTCATCCTATCTGGTGATGCTGTATACCCTATCTGGTGATGCTGTATACCCCTGTATACCCTATCTGTGATGCTGTATACCCCTGCATACCTTATCTGGTGATGCTGTATACCCCTGTATACCTTATCTGGTGATGCTGTATACCCCCGTATACCCTATCTGTGATGATTTATACCCTGTATACCCTATCTGGTAATGCTGTATACCCAAGTATACACTATCTGTGATGCTGTATACCCTATATGGTGATGCTGTATAACCCTGTATACCTTATCTGGTGATGCTCTATACCCCTATAAACCTTATCTGGTGATGCTGTATACCCCTGTATACCCTATATGTAATGCTGTATACCCCTGTATACCCTATCTGGTGATGCTTTATACCCTGTTTGTGATGCTGCATACTGCTGTATACCATATCTTTGATGCTGTATGCCCTATCTGGTGATGCTGTATACCCTACCCGGTGATGCTGAGCTGTATACTTCTGACACAATGGGTGGACTCTATAAGGGATGGGGCTTATGATAAGTGGGATGGATCAAAAAGGAAGGGCGAGGTCTATAGTCCCCCCCCCCCATCCTAAAATTTCAGAAGCCACCACTGAGCACAACCCTGAATTCTGCACTTTATACGTAACATACTCCTAAACCCTGCACTCTGTGCATAGGGCTCCCCTGCCTGAACCCTGCACTCTCTACATAGTGTACCCCTAAACTCTGTTTACACCCCCGCTCTAAAAGTTCCAATAATTTGTGTGTGTGTGTTTTTTTTCTTTAGTTATTGGAGGTCCAACAAATCATTAAAATGACAGGCAATATGTTTTTTTCTGTACATTTTTTCTTATTTTGAAAATGAAAAATAAAATAAAATAATTTTCATTCACTTTTCGCTAAATATGAATAGATCATGCTTACCAGGCTGCTGTCAACTGAGGTAATTCTAGGCTGCTTTTGGGCTGGTTGGGGCAAACGCAAATTGCCTTCAGGTGCATTCTGCTTGTAATTAGGATAAATTCTGTTTCTGAGTTTATTGACAAGTGCATTTGACCTGCAGTTGAACTCATCCTAACATTATAGACTGATTCAGGCCTAATGCCCACTGGTCTTTTTTTTTTTTATGATGCCTTTGTTCCAGGGGAGAACAAAAATTTACCTGGAGCCTTTATGCACATTAATGTGCATTTACACGTGTTCATGTGTTTGGCATTAATGCATTCTGCTGCCAAGAATAGTAATGGCACTTGGCGTTTCTTTCACCCAAACACTTCTGCTTCTAAACGCCTATGTGTGCATGGACACATGGGCTAATATAGAGGGGTGTTTAGATGCAAAAAAAAAGTAAAATGCCTGTAAAAGCGGAGATTTTGACAATCTGCATGTGTGAGGCCTAAAGTTTCTTTTGACTTGTATAGGGAAAGAAGTAGTTCTGATGCAAAGAAAAGCTGATCAACACATGCCATTTTCTCATGCTGTGCAGGCTAATCTCATGTCCTCTCCTGGAAAAAATCTGTTGTTTACAGAGATCAATAGCAAAGGCTATAGTTTATTCAGTCCTATTCATTAACTCCCCCTGTTTGTTCTGTTTAGGGGTGGGGTGGGGAGGGGGGGGTGTCAAAATTGTAGAGAAAAAGTCTGAAAGCAAACAGCTCTCTTTAGCAAACCCATAATGCCATGCATGTGCACTGTATTAAGCATATAAAGAATTTATATAAATAGTGCAAAAAATATAAAATAGTTTAAAAATTATTCACATAAATAGATGAAACTGACCCAAAAGCCTTATTTTTTTCCATTAAAATTCATACTTTACACAAACAAATAAGTGATATATCAGCATTTGAAGTGGAACTAAATTCCCTAACATTTATCTCTCCTTCAATGTTCTCAGGTCCAACAGTCTGCGTCCAAGGGCGATCACTCGCCGTCCTAAGTGATCGCTGCATTGCTTTCAGTGGGGCTGTCCCCTGTAGATTATCACTGGGAACCCCTGTTGGGGTTGCCACATATAAATGCTGTTGGGCCCATTCACAGGTGTGAATATGGCTGTGACCTAAAATCTAGGCATCATAGATCACAAAGTGTCTTTCTACCATGACAATTTAAGTGTCTCGCATTATTTGCAACTGCAGCAAGTCTTATTTTTAATCAGACAGGCTCTGTCTGGGAAACTAGCAATGCTGTTAAACTCAGCAAATTACAAAAGAAGCAGAGAATGTGCATCTGAGTAAATATAGCAACCCCCCAACCCCAGCGAATTGAAGAGAAGACAGAAACAACGTGGCATGTGACCCAATCAACTCCATCGCCTTGCCACAGACTTCTTTAATCTGATGAAAGGTTTTTGGGAACTCTTGTTATTTAGTAGATACATGTATCCCAGAGGCAATTTTTTTTTCCAGAAGAAATTAAAAATTAGATTATTGGGAATAATAAAATAAGTCTAGCCAAAAGGTCTGTTTTACAGTTTTGGGTAGAGTGGGTGAGGCGTAGAAACTCTGTCAAGCTTTCACTGCTGTGACTCTGTTGGGGAGATCTACTCTTACTTTTTGTTGACAAAGGTTTCTCCAGACAGGAATTTAGGGGTAATCTCCAACAGCATAACAGAAATAAAAAAATATATATATATTTTTTGGTAGATCGGGAAAAGCCTGGGTTAGGTTTTTATCTCAGTCAGTGGTGGCCTCTCTATTAGGGGCACAGGGGCGCCACCCCCCCAATCCATTCCATTCATCATATGCCTGACGAAGGGGTCATGCGTGACTCCAAAGGTTGCGCTGCTGTGTGATGTGATCATGTAATAAAAAAAAAACATTTTGGGCGCTAGCTTGTCGATCCATGGTGTGCTGGCAAATATCTCCATTGTGGCTTCCCTAATCCATTCACCCAGTCCCTAATCTACATGAAGGGCACCAGGCACATGGATTTCAATGTTTTTTTTTGGTCTTTTTAAGCACGTGATTAGAGCCTGAGGCTCTAATTGGTTTCAAAAAAGGGTGGGCTCGGGGCGCAGAGCACTGCGCCCTGAGCCCACCCAGTTGTGTGACAATAGCGAATTAATATTCGCTATTGTCTTCCTGCTTCTCCTCCCAGGCCAATCAGGAAGCGGGTCTTAAGACCCGGTTGGCTGAGATGAGAAGCGATTGTATTGGCTGGGAGCAGGGGGGGAGGCACCAAGGAGGAGACACAGGGGGAAGACGCCAAAGCTGCCCATGGCCTGTATGACGTAAGTGCGGGGCTGATGGGCGGACAGACATGTGAGTGATGGGGGGTTTGTTCGGCAATCGGGGGGTTTGACGCACCAACTGATCGAGTGACGGTGGGTTTAACTGACCAATCAAACGAATGAACAGATAGGGGGGTCGGGTGGTTTGCTTGCCGCCCTCCCAAAAACATAAAGCACCAGCCACCACTGATTTCTGTCTGTGGGCTCAATTCACAGAGTTATTTTACTTTTAAAATCTGAGATTATAATAATTTATAGATTTTTTTTTCACACATTTTTTTGCAATTCACAAAAAAAACTACCAAAATAAAGCATGAGTTATTTCATAAAAATGTGAGGTATTTTAATCATGAAACCATGTGGTATTTTATCTTCTGACATGGGTGGTATGGATTCAGTGGAGAAGAATTAGAACGCCTTCAGTTTTTAGTGCTAATAACGAGATAAAATGGTTTAAACCATAGAAATATGCCAAGTCAGTGTGCCCTGCAGCATATATATTAATACAAAAGAAAAAATGTGACTAGAATACCAGTCAAAGGGAATCCGCTTTCACAGGACACGCATGGTGTATCAAAAACAACCAAGTTAAATTAAGTAAATACAAAGTATCTCTTATATAAATGTCAAATATTGAATGAAAATAGTTTTAAAAATCACACATATGTATAAATACTGCTTTTCCACCAATAAAAAAGACAACGTTGCTGTCCCATAGCCAAAACAGGAAGTGAGAGGAAATCCCTACAAATTAAAAGAATCCCATGGGGCCCCCGGGTCACCAGAACTAGTGTCCCCATTGGAAGATTTCCCCTCTATCACTTTTCTGGGGACAACCCAAAATTTGAGATTTTCTTTCACTTTCAATGTTAATGGTAAACAGGACAAATAGAGAAGGCGAATCTCCCTAATGCAGATGTATTGGTATAGTAAATAGTAATTCTATTAAAATACTATTAAGATACCCAACCCGTGCTGATGTATAATAAGCTATTTCCTAAAGTCAGGTATTTGCTGCAGCTGCTATGCTTATAGGAGGGAAAATTTTCCCCACCCTTTGGTGTAGAAAAGATTGAAAAAAATTGAAAAATTGAATCTCCCTAATGGGGGCACAGACAGCAATAAAAACCTAACAGGTTGTCTAATCCCTCTCCACTTAATCCAAAAAAAAAAAAGTGTTGCCTTTAGTTATACTAGTAAATCAGCCCAGATGATTCTGTGTTTTTCCATATTTAGGTTTCTATGCATTACTGTTAAAAAAACTGATCCAAAAAGGTAGAGACTCCTCCAAATTGGCTATTATATTTTTACATTCCTTAAATACCTCATACCTGGACCACTACTTAATTAACTAATGCATTTTTTTTTTTTCCTTAGTGAATTGACATTAACACCATTTTATGAGTTATTTACCTCATGTTTCTGGTTTGTGGGTTGACATTTTCAGCATCTCATGAGATAATTGGAGAAAATGTGTCACCTGATTCAATTATCTCATGAGATATTCTTTAGGCCCCTTTCACACGGGCTTTCCGTTCAGGTCTGCCTGTCCATTTTTCAGGCGGACCTGAACGGACGCTCCAACAGCCCTATGGAGCGGCGGATATCAGCGGAGACATGTCCGCTGACATCCGCCACTCTCCGTTCCTGTCCGTGAAATCCGGACGGATGGAAACACTATTTTCCATCCACCTGTAGAATCGGAGCAGAGACGGAACTGTCATCTGCCTGCTCAGCGAGGATCAACTGAGTGATCCCTGCTGAGCAGAACGCAGTCCGCTGCCGGAAAGCCCTGTGTAAAATAGGGAATTGAGGCCCCTGTCTCTGTTTCAGATTTTTGCTCACTTCTTGCCTTAGGAACAGTTATCCCCAGTAAAAATCTGCTAAGGTTTCTTATACTTCCACACTCGATCCATAACATTAAAAAATTTTGGTTTGGTTGAAAATACACTTTAAATGAGTTGAAAATCACATATTGAGGTTGCTTGTAATTAGGTCAGTAGCCGGTTTGATGTTTTGGAATACCAAGCCGGCCTGGTCACAAATGAACAGATATCTAGAGATGTTATCACATACGGTAATTAGTTTGTGCAGCCTTAAATGTGAAAGGTCTTTATCCTTCCTGGTTAATAAAAGAATGTGCCTTCACTTCATAAAACCGGAATGATCACAGCACTTTATCTGTGTCAGCAGCTATTATACTGATAGACGCCTCCCTGAACTATGTCGTGTTAGAACAGATCAAAGAAAAATTGTGCCAAGAGTGATGGTCACTTTAAGATGTTTGCCGTAAGGCAGTATGGTGATTCAGCCATATTAAGCAGTTTTATTGTGTACATGATTGAGACTGTTTCTTGAACATTCTTTAAGAAGAGAACATTGTACAACATTAGAAATAGTTTTTATGCTATACCTGATGCCATTTTTGTTTGGTGTTTGCCCATGCAGTGTGAAGTAACAGATTCCCCGCAGCACATAATCACCTTTCCATTGCTTTGGTTATGGGGAGCATGTTATTCATTCCCCCCAGTTCTGGTGCTTTGTGATCAGCTCAGCCTCAGTGCTGTCACATGGGGCTCTGTGTAAGCTCCAGCTTTCGAAATTGAGCTTCTTCTCTCCCCTCCTTGTGGCTGCCCATAGCAGTGGGGAAGCAAAGGGAAGATATGTGCTGCTAGGAACAGGCAAGGTTAAATCTGAAGTCCAGCCAGATATAAAAGACACCAATCAATCCAGATCTGCATTCATTATAAGATCAATAAACTTTCACCTTAAGGCTTGGTTCATATATATGTGAATCGCATGTGTTTTGAACCGCATCCAATTTGCATAACGTGAACCAGATCGTCTTTCAATGGAGCCGATTCACATATATGCGGGCCGGATGCGGTACAAATTTTAAAAGGGCCCTGTGCATTTTTTCAGTTCAGTTCAGTGTCAAATTCACACCTGAATTGCACTGCACTGCTGAATGGAAAATGCACTGGACTCTGCACCAAAAAAGGACCCACATATATGTGAACCCAGCCTAACACTGGATCCAGGTATAGCCGTGTTTACATTGGTCAAGCTTGTACCAATGTTAAGTATGTATGTGCCATATCTGTGAGATCCCCCTGGAAGCTGTAAATCACTGTGGCAGGCACTATAGCGATTGCAGCTGTCTTCCAGGTCTCATGCCAAGCTGCTACTCTGCTTCATAGTGAACACAGGAGGTGCTCAGCATGGGCGTCATTCAGGGAACATTTTTCATTTTGAGAAAATGCAAGTGTTCTCTGAATGGCGCCTGTGCCAAGCAGGCAACCTCCTATGTTCATTATGCACTAAGGCAGCCAGTTAGGACAGGACCCAGAAGACAGTGACAATCACTGTAGTGCCTACCACAGTGATTTCCAGCTTCCAGTGGAATCCCACACGTATGGCACCAAGCTGGACCTGGATGTGACTTTGTAAAAAATGCTATTTTTGGAATTCAGTTTTAAAAAACAGATACAACGTTAGTAAATGTATTTGGAGTTTATATCTGCAAAACAGCTGTTGCCATGAAATGTTCTGCTAACAGTAGTGGTCAAATTAGTGAAGCGATTTCCTGATCTTCACTGACACTTATGGTGTTTATTTAAAAGTATAAGGTACCGTGACTAAATGGCCTACTTGGTACATAAAACAGATCTGTCATCTAAGCTTTGTCAGGGAAATTGTGTAGTCATCATTAGCCCATGCATTCTTCTCCTCCAGCCAGACCCCCATGTCTTACAAGAAAAGCATCAACCTGCATAGCAGAGGTCGCAGAGTCAAAGAAGCCAGACAAAATGGCAGTTTACGTGTCCAAGCATGTAGCATGCCTTATCACGCCAATTCTCTGCCTCATCATGTCAACTAAACAAAACAAGGTGCCCTAGTGACATTGCTGCATTCGTTAGAAGCACAGAAAATCTGTTGGTTTGTCAGTTAACACTATAGTCATTCCACTGCTGGTATTAAGTTTGTCAATTAGAAACAGATTTGACTTTCTTCTGAGCAAACTAGGCACTTCCCTAAGGGCTCCTCAGAAGAGGGTTAAAGGATTGGCTCTCTGAGCTTCACATTTCAACACTGATCCTGTGAAGATACCTGTGCTGTTGACCTGTGTCAGATTGAAAAATGAAAATCTGTCATTCTGAATAACATAAACATGAAATCATGACAATATCAGTTTTTTTTTATTACAGCGAAACATTTTACAGAAGTGCCAAGTGAATATGTCAGACTAGCGCACCTTTTCAGGTCAATAATGCATTTAATTATAAGGACATCTCTAAACATACAGAGGGATGCATACAATACAACATAGAATATGTAGACAATGTAATAACTGTGGCATATTAGTGCATACTACAAAGAGCTCTGAGTAAATTACCCAGATGCAGAATAGGATTAGCAGGAGTGAATTCTCTGAGATCAACATTTTGGGGGAGTACTCCTTGTTCAGGAGAGACCCCTAAAACCTCAATGTTAATGAAGGTCTCTCCTGAAGAATGGTAAGAGGGACATCTGTCTAGGGAGCCCGCTTCCCTGGGATTGCAGGGGACAACATTTCTCCCTCCTCCCCCTTCTATATTATAGGTGCTGTAGCTCCTTTAAGAGACCATCTCAGACGGCCTGGCATGAGACTCAGGCAGGAAAATCTTCTCCCTCTGCAACTTCTAGTACTTTTTCCTGGCTTCCTCCTTAAAAGGAGCAGATCTGCAGCTCAGTGTCTCTCGGCTGGATCACAGCTCGGCGAATTCTCTCCCTTGTCATGGCACATGGTTTATTACCATTGTTTTAAACCCAGAACTGGTATTTTATTCAGGTTATGGTAGTGTAGTGGTAGTGTAGTGTTTTCCTTTCATCCGGAGTCACGGAACAGGCCGGTACATGTTTTTTTTGTTGTTGTTGATTAGGGGAATAAACTCGGATGCGGTAGGGACGACTGTGGGATTCCCAGTAGATCAGAAACAGGACCGTCTATATACACCTCCGTATATACACTCCTTCTTCCTCCAGCACTGACACCTACTGAATGTTACATTCCTTCACTTTTCTCCTCACGGTGAGGCCTGAACGGATATTTATCAGACCTCCATTACCATTGGAAGACCTCCACCTTAGCTAGCACATGGTGAGGCCTGCATTCCTGATGGTAGAGCCTCTGGACTGCCCATTACAGGCAAGGGCTCTCAAAGTGTAACTGAGTACAAATGTGCTAGCGGGGTTTGATGGACTACTGCTCCCAGCCCATCCTCTTCCAGGCCACCTCAGCCCTCCTGGCTGCTCTGGCCACCACTGCCCAGTGACACTGCTCCCCTGACTGGCTCCTCTGACCTCCACAGACTGTCCACTGTGTTCTCCCAGCCTGCTCCAGTCCTCTTCTCCAGCTCCCAGGTATGTCTCTCACCGACACCGGTGGATCCTTTAAAGAGTCTTTTCCTGTAACATCTCTGTTGCTTTCCTGCTCCCTTGTGCTGCTTCAGGATCTCTCTCTTTCTGGCTGTACCCGAGCTCCCAGGCCTCAAGATCACGCCCCCAGACTGGGGGCTCCTGCGCCTCCGCAACCTCTGCTACATCTCCACTCTTCCACTCGACACTCTCCTCCCCCAGCTGGGCAGACCACAGTATTTAAGGAGACCTGAACCCAAAGTTGGGGATTGGTCAGGGCTCCATAACATACCTCAGACAGCCCCACCTTCTTTTCCATCCCCCTTTCCATGAGCCTTATGGAAACAAAGGGGATGGGTAGTCAAGGGATGTTCCTTCCTGCAGTCTCCAGCTCTTCCTGGGCCACTCCCCTGCCCAGATCAGAACATGCAGGCCTGCACAACAGTCAGACCTAACTAAATTTGCCTCTCCTAACAAAAATCTATCAGCTAAGCACCTATTCACTATGGGGGCGCTATAGTGGTATTGCTTGAGTCTTAGTGGCTGAGCAGTTTGGTTAAGTTAATATTTAGAGTTGATATGGATTTGGTACTTGGTACTTTAGCATTTCAGTTAAACCAATAAAAGTGCCGCAACCAAAAATTTGCCCAAAAAAATTGGTGTGTTGTCTTTTTGTTATTTATTCTGAGTTTAATTGTGTTTATTTGTGTAATTCTCACCTGCAATTCCATGGGTGCTCCCAAAAAAAATTGATGTTAGAGACTTCACTCCCTGTAATTCTATGCTGTATCTGTGTAATTTACTTTGCTTTCTTTGTCCTATGGATTGGTATTCCACTGTACTTACATTGTCTGTGGTGTATTCTCTGCATCTCTCTATGTATTTAGAGATCTTTGCCTATATGAACAAATGCATTATTTATCTGATAAGGTGCGCTAGTCCTAAATAATCACTTGGTATTTATGTTTGGGAGTGATTGGGATACACTCCCCTTTCGATGTTTAGCACCAGATTATCCTAATATTCTAATCTTACGTAATATTTTTAGGTGTGCAGATGACAACTCTATTTTTAACATTTTACAGTGGAACTTTGGCTAAAATGTTTTTTTTTTTTACTTTTTAAGAGAGTAGGGGAGAATGAGCATGTATGCTAGGTTTTAAACTGTCTGTGGCCTGTTGGGGTGATTTCATTACACTTCTTGCAAGGTCACCAAGACATGAAATAAACTGATTCAATACAAAAATAAACACAATTTTGACTCAAGATCAACTTTATTGTGCATCAATTAATAATTCTATGAAGTGGCATGAATACATTCCTGAGTGTCATAATATAAAGTAGCAAAATAATTAAAAAAAAAAACAAGCTTTTACTAGTGAAACTGTGCCTTGAGCTCCAGCCCAGTGACTTTGGACTGAAATGGTGTTATCAGTCAGCTACAGACAGGAGGAATTGATTAATCAGTCTCCTCACCCCATTGATCACAAATTGGAAGGCTGCAGTAGGTCCTGGTGAGTGATAGTGCAGAACCAATAAAAGTAAAAGTTGATACCGACATACCAACCATAAGGTGATTTTTCCTTCAAAGAAACAGATCCATGGTTTAAAAACAGAGGCGGCTCTCTAATTAGACAAATTAGGCGGTCGCCTAAGGCCTCGCACTCACAGGGGCCTCGCAATCGCCTAATTTGACACTGACAACCGCCTCTGTTTAAAAATAGTATAATTCAGTGGCGGCCCGTCCATAGAGGGCTCATGGGCGCTGCCCCCCATCCATACATCCGGGCCCCTGATCTACATATCAGGGCACCAAACTGTGGATTCCAATGGGGGGGGGGGTGATTTTTTGAAACACCTGATTAGAGCCAGATGCTCTAATAGGCTTAAAAATGGGTGGGCTCGGGGCGCAGAGCACTACGCCCCGATCCCATCCAATTGTGTGACGATAGCGGATTAATTTTCACTATGTACACACTAAAGTTCCTCCCCACCAATCAGGAAGTAGGTCGTGAGACCTGTTTCCTGATTGGCCAAAGCGTTAGGCGACCCTGTTGGATGCCTAGTGCTTAGCAGGAACAGAGAGAAGACGCACGGCGAAGGAGGAGCGGACAGCAGAGCCGCTGCCCGCACCCCGGGAGTGGAGGAGAGGACACCACAGCCCGCTAGCCCTATATCGGTTAGGTGCCTCGATGCCAGCCTCCCGGGGGGGGCATGAGAGGGTGCTGTTAGTGCCGCGCCGCCGGCTGCCTGGAGGGGGGGTGCTTGTTTGTCAACCCCCCCAAAGGAGAACCCGCCAGCCGCCACTGGTATAAGTGGACCCTGTTCTGGCCCTAGGCTACTACAGCTCTGATAGCGAAGGAAGTGCTCGTTAGTTGGTAAATTATTTTTAAACAAATAATTGTTAAGAACATCAAATACATTCAACATGTTCCAGGGAAAAAAGTAGTCAATGTTAACCACTTCAGCCCCGGAAGGATTTCCCACTGTAGGACCAGAGCACTTTTTGCGATTTGGCACTGTGTCGCTTTAACTAACAATTGCGCAGTCGTGCGACGTTGTACCCAAACAAAATTTTCTTCCTTTTTTTCCCACAAATAGACCTTTCTTTTGGTGGTATTTGATCACCTCTGCGTCATTTCTGATCACCGCTATAAACAAAAAAAAGAGTGACAATTTTACAAAAAAACAATATTTCTTACTTTTGCTAAAATACAAATAGAAAAAAAAAATTGAAAAAAACGAATTTATTCAACGCTTTTGGCCGATTTATATTCTTCCTCATATTTTTGGTAAAAAAAAAAAATCGCAATCAGCGTTTATTGATTGGTTTGCGCAAAAGCTGCCGCGTTTATAAACCATGAGAATTCATTTCTGGCGTTTTTACAATTTTTATTTTACTGGTAATGGTGGCAATCTGTGATTTTTATCAGGACTGCGATATTGGGGCGGATATTTTTGACACTTTTTTGGGACCAATGACATTTATAGAGCGATCGGGGTTAGCTGTGTTCCCTGGGTGTGTCCTAACTGTGAGGGGGCTGGGCTGTCAGGAGCATAAGAGTTCTAACTAATCCCAGTGGCAGGGATCAGTAGAACTTTGTCATGCTGCCTGACCCCCCTGCCCCCTAGCCGCGCATGTGTGAGCCGCCGTTTATAGACAGCGATTGGCGAAACAGCGCCACTCTGCAGCAGTAAATGTACATGAGGCGATCGAGAACCGGTTAATAAAATCACAATAAAATACACTGGAAGATCTGTGTTAAAGTGTAAGTTCACCTTTTCAGAAAAAATGAAAAGTTAACTAACACCATACACTCTCCCCACCCTCAGTGCCTGTTGTACTTCACCTACCACACCTCTGTGGGTGATGAGCTGTCTGTGCCCACACAGCTGGTGCAGTGGTCCAGGGATCTGAAATCCCCGCTCTTCTTTCCCTTTCTTTCTGCAAGACCTGCCGGACACATCAGAGCGATTCAGCACTGGAATAGAGAATTGCTCAGATCCATCCCAGACGTGCTGCAGAAAGAGGGGGGAGAAGAGTGGGGATTTCACATCCCTGGACCACTACACCAGCTGTGTAGGCACTGACAGCAAATCACCCATGGATGTAAGTACAGTAGGGACCTGGGGGTGGGGAGGGTGTAGGGTGTTAGTTCACCTTTTTATTCTTTCCTGAAAAGATGAATTAACCCTTTAAAGAGTTACTAAACCCAGGACCCTGCATTCATTATATCTTGGCTCCCACAGTACACAGAGCATGGAAATGCAATTATTTTAGTAAATATAAACTGCTAAATACCTTTCCTCATCCACAGTATATAGCAGTCTTGAGACTTCTATCAGTGTCCAGCCGAGCGCTGGTTAAAGCTTGTAGGAGTAGTTTTCATTCTCCCCTATGATTGTCCTATGAGGCTACAGGACCCCTGACCCTCTGTCTGGACAGTGCTTATTGGCCCTGTGCTGATCACATGCACTCTCCCAAGAAAAAAAAGAAAAACTCTCTAGCAATACACACTAAACTGAGCATGTGCAAACTTATCCCCTATCATCTGTACTATCAGGAGATATATTGGGGACTCTGGAAGAAGGGGAGGATAAGAGAAGACAGGATCAAACAGCCTTTTTACACAATGCAGAGAATTAACCCCTTAGGTTTCACAGTGAGTATAACAAGCATGCTTTACTGCATATACAGACTGATTTTACTGTTGTTGGTTTATTATTATTATTGATATATTATTTTTTGCAGGTAAAAATATATGCATTTATTCTTTTTTACTAGGGACATGTAAAGCATTGCACCCACAATCAGCAGATCATGGGTGTAATGCCACAGTCCGCAGACTGTCTGTGCATCTATATGCCCATACCTCCAATATGTGCAGGTAGTTACACTCTAACAGGAAGCTCAGTGAATTACCAAGAGTCATCAACAGCACTCTTGTAGTTTATTGAGAACTACAAACCAATAGCCACAAAGGCTGTTGGGACTTGTAGTTTTCCCATTCACAGAATGCAGTGAATTAATGATGCAGCCAGGCGAGTGGAGCCTCGCACTGCCACTTTTTTTTTAGCTTGTGACATCTAGCAGGGGGGAGAAGTTCCCTGCTAGCTGTCAAAATAGGGACTTGGGGGGTGCAGGGGTCCGTGGATTTTTAATATGTTACATGTTACACCCTGAATATGGGTGTAACATGTACAGTATCTCACAAAAGTGAGTACACCCCTCACATTTTTGTAAATATTTTATTATGTGACAACACTGAAGAAATTACACTTTGCTACAATGTAAAGTAGTGAGTATGCAGCTTGTATAACAGTGTAAATTTGCTGTCCCCTCAAAATAACTCAACACATAGCCATTAACCTCCCTGGCGGTATGATTATGTCAGATTTTTGGTGCTGAAAGCGGTACGATTATTTCGCATGGAAATTTGGCGTTTTATATTGTAGGCCTGTAATTCTTAGCAATAACTCACTTAAATCTGTCCAAACAAGAGTCTAGTGGACACCCCGGGTATGAAAAAGTTTGAAAAATTAAATCATAAATTATAATATAATAAATAACTAAAAATAATTATCAAAAATAATAATATAATAGTAATAAAATGTATTCAATAATGTAATCAAACCAAAAACGCAGAAATTTGCTCAGTTGCAGAATTGTCGCTGTCGTCACTTTCAGTTTCTGATGATAAATTTCCCCAAAAGTCAGTATCACTCAATTCTGCAAATTATTCTTATTTACTATCTGTGTTTTCTAGCTGATCAAAAACCACTTTTGACGCAAAGGGACACTTTTTGGTTGCTATGGACATTCTCATGTTTCCAGGCAGAAAGAATGGCATATATAATATAAAAGTGCATGCAGGGCTCTGGGCAAACCACTAGGGACAAAGGGGATGTGAAATAACTTCATACAGTAATGTAATCTATAAGATTACAGTGTACTGTATGTGTTGTGTGTGTTTCACTTTTTGAATTTCCCGCCGATCTCCGTCCCCGTGCGACGCGACGCTCGCAGGGAACGGAGCCCGGCACACAGAGGCATCTGGTGGAGGACAGACACGCTGACACCGCGGGAGGACATCGCTGGATCCAGGGGACAAGGTAAGTAACATTGCCTGGATCCAGCGATGCAATCCCGAGTGTGGCTTGGGGTTACCGCTCTTGGTACTGAAAATCCACCCCGAGCCACACTCGGGAACACCGCCAGGGAGGTTAATGTCTAAAATGCTGGCAACAAAAGTGAGTACACCCCTAAGTGAAAATGTCCAAATTAGGCCCAAAGTGTCAATATTGTGTGTGGCCACCATTATTTTCCAGCATTGCCTTAACCCTCTTGAGCGTGGAGTTCACCAGAGCTTCACAGGTTGCCACTGGAGTCCTCTTCCACTCCTCCATGACGACATCACAGAGCTGGTGGATGTTAGAGACCTTGCACTCCTCCACCTTTTGTTTGAGGATGCCCCACAGGTGCTCAATAGGGTTTAGGTCTGGAGACATGATTTGCCAGTCCATCACCTTTATCCTCAGCTTCTTTAGCAAGGCAGTAGTCATCTTGGAGGTGTGTTTGGGGCCATTATCATGTTGGAATACTGCTCTGCAGCCCAGTCTCCGAAAGGAGGGGAACATGCACTGCTTCAGTATATCACAGTACATGTTGGCATTCATGGTTCCCTCAATGAATTGTAGCTCCCCGGTGCCAGCAGCACTCATGCAGCCCCAGACCATGACACTCCCACCACCGTGCTTGACTGTAGGCAAGACACACTTGTCTTTGTACTCCTCATCTGGTTGCTGCCACACACGCTTGACACCATCTGAACCAAATACGTTTATCTTGGTACCATCAGACCACAGGACATGGTTCCAGTAATCCATGTCCTTAGTCTGCTTGTCTTCAGCAAACTGTTTGCGGGCTTTCTTGTGCATCATCTTTAGAAGAGACTTTCTTCTTGAACGACAGCCATGCAGACCAATTTGATGCAGTGCGCATCGTATGGTCTGAGCACTGACAGGCTGACCCCCCACCCCTTCAACCTCTGCGGCAATGCTGGCAGCACTCATACATCTATTTCCTAAAGACAACCTCTGGATATGACGCTGAGCACGTGCACTCAACTTCTTTGGTCACCCATGGCGAGGCCTGTTCTGAGCTGAACCTGTCCTATTAAACCGCTGTATGGCCTTGGCCACCGTGCTGCAGCTCAGTTTCAGGGTCTTGACAATCTTCTTATAGCCTAGGCCATCTTTATGTAGAACTAAAGGAAAAAATTGCAGCGCCCTAAAAGTGTGATAAAAAGTTCATGGATTGCTGATGGAACATATTAAACATATGCTGATAAATATATATAAGATAATAAGATGATAAAATGCAGTTCAAAAACGTGGGAGACAAAGAGATGAGTCTCAATCTTCTTAACTCCTAATGGATCAAAAGTGATCTTACCAACATCCAGGTAATCAACAAGACCAGGGGTATTCTGATAAATCCAATAAATAAAAGGATGTATGCTTACCAGAATCCCTTAGGTCGTGCGCAGGTATCAGGATCAGCCGGTGGATGAGTGCTCAGACATCATCTGGGGTCCTGGTGAAGAGCCCGCAAACGGCAGATATCCAAGGAGTGGTGGTCCGGAACCTCGGAGATGTCATCAGTGGTAAAGATCAGGAAAGGACACAGGTCAGGCAGCAGGTATCCAGGGAATGTT